>JAODUP010000353.1:785000-847500 GCA_025642065.1 Paralvinella palmiformis | reverse complement strand
CAAATTAAATCAACAATTCTGAAAAAGACATTAAGTCAGAAAAGAAACAGTAGCCTAGAACAAATTAAATCAACAATTCTGAAAAAGACATTAAGTCAGAAAAGAAACAGTAGCCTAGAACAAATTAAATCAACAATTCTGAAAAAGACATTAAGTCAGAAAAGAAACAGTAGCCTAGAACAAATTAAATCAACAATTCTGAAAAAGACATTAAGTCAGAAATGAAACAGTAGCCTAGAACAAATTAAATCAACAATTCTGAAAAAGACATTAAGTCAAACATGAAACGGTAGCCTAGAACAAATTAAATCAACAATTCTGAAAAAGACATTAAGTCAGAAAAGAAACAGTAGCCTAGAACAAATTAAATCAACAATTCTGAAAAAGACATTAAGTCAGAAAAGAAACAGTAGCTGACAACTGTACACTTCTATGTGATTTATATTTATTTATTTAAAAAAAATGTTGCCAAGTAAGATATTTGGCTCCGCCTTCTTTAGGCATTTTGACTGTTCGTGTGTCACATTTATTTAGCAAATAGTAAACTATCTCTGAACACAAAGTTCATTGAATATGAAATTCCATGGGATGTTATTTTAAACGATTAGAAGATTTTCTTGCAATTGTCATCTTGTTTGTGGTGGCTTTTGGAATGTTTACACATGATTATCAATAATGTTTTTGTTATTTAGATTGTATGATAAATTCATTTAAAATAATAATTAAATTTAAATTTGCCAATATCACCAACAATGTACAATAATAAATTTTACAAATACAAAACAACTATCTTCAACTCAGTTTACACTATTAATAAATCTCATATTTTCACTGTCTTTTTTTGGTGTAAATCATCAAAATTTTTATTTTCATTCAGAAGTTATTCTTGATTATTGATGATGTAAATTTCTCAATTTTGCAGCAAGAAATGGTCAAAGATTGATGAATTGGCAAAGATGAAGGAACGGTTGATAGCCCAAGAGAAACAGTCCACTGAGAATGATAACAGCGAGGATGAGTCGGTGGATGAAGAGGAATTCGACGAGTTCCTCGACTGGCGATCGAAGAAAGCTTGGAAATAGCACCGTGATGTTCTTCATTGAGAGTTTGTTGACAGTTTTCAACTTTTGTGATCATACCTCATATGTGGATGTAGATCATACCTCATATGTGGATGTAGGTCATACCTCATGTGTAGATTTAGATCATACCTCATATGGATATCATCATGTGTCGGGTTATATTCTTGTTTGATACAATCTGAGATCATGTGACAGAAGCCTTAGTGTGGGTCATATCCTTCGTAATCATCTGCTTTCTCATCAGGGGTTTGTGCCAGCTGTCCTATTATCTACAATGCCAGATGGATGAGCACAGCTGTACCAACAGCTAGAGATGTATATATTAAAAATGATTAGATGTTGACCGTTATTCGTACACCGTGTGTAACGTGTTATTGTTTGTGCTCTGAAACAAAATATGCTCATTTGATGCCTGACAACGACAATAAATAAACTTGTTATTTATAAAGTATCATGTCCTAAAGTTAGAGATAAGATGTTCCATGATTAGAACAGATTATTAAAGGTTGTCATATACATCACCAGAATCAAATGTTTTATTAAATGATTCTTAAGTCTTATATAGTCTCTACTCGATCCATAATAATAATAATAATATTTGACAGAGTTCCAAAAACTTCAAAAATACAGAATAGAAAAGCCTTTGAGCATCAAAGTGAATGTAATTTTGGTGTAAAACCACTTATAAATTACTTTAATGCTAATTGTACGGGCATCGAGCTATTTACATATTAAAGTATATCTCTGGATTTTGAAAAAAATCAATATGCCAAAAAATTAATAATTCAAATTAAGCATGTTTAAAACTTATTTTGAAAATGGTGTTTACATCACACATTGATCATCTGGTAGAAAGCAGTAAACACACTGACAGAACATGCTTTAGTCAAGGACCACCTCATTGTTTTCAGTAATATATATATATATATACACGCCGATTTGTTATTGATGTCCTGGAATGTCACTTCCGAGGTAAGTGAGGTTAAATGGGTGCAAGTAGAATGTTTCTCATAATTATAAGAGTGGTAGAATCCAAAAGAATCGTTTATAATTAAATAATAATTAAATAAGTTAACTTATGAGTGATTCCATGATGAATAATTAATAAATTGCTCATTCATATCATGTTCTTATCAACATTTCTTACACTAAACATCATATTATTAGTTGATACTCCAAAAGTGATCTTGATGCCATAATTCGTTATTAATAGCAATAGACTGTATCCCAGAATGGTCTTCAAAACCTTAGATTGATGTTTTAAGGCGACTTGTGTCCACATGCGAGGCTAAATGGGCTGAGTGACCTCCAAAAGTAATATTGATTGAACAAATTAACACAATAAATACTACTTTTTACAGGTCTAATTGCCAGTTATATATATATATATATATATACTTTAAAGTCCGCGGGTTTTAAGCTTATAATATATCTATATACATGTATATATGTGTGTGCGTGTGTAAATTGCACATGCATTACATAAGATTAGCAGTATCATTTTCTGCAGGACCATTAGTTAATATATAATCATGTTTTGTAAATATATAATATACCTATAGTTATTCAGGTATAAACTATAGCTCTCTCTCTCTATATATATATATATATATATATATATATCAGGGGCTGATCCAAGATTTGTTGGGTCTAAACAAGGACGAAACAATTATGGGATGCATAAAGTGCCGAGGAGAGGTGGAAGAAAAATGGAAAGCACCACAAAGTCTATATTTTTCGGGTGAATACTGTGTATAAATACTGGCAAAAGTAGACATTCCTGTGAAGAAAGACCCATGGTATGATATTTGGTGATTGGTTCAGTATATATACATATTGTTAGGATTAATGAGGGTTACTCAATTTTTTACTAGAAACAGTCATAATATGATAAATTGTGCATTATGTCGCTAAAATATTTAATACGCCACTTATTTCAAGGTGCATACTTTTGAGAAAGAAACGATGATGCTTAAAATATTTATTACCTCATATAAATCTACATCAGTTAGGTGAAAAGGCTGGCCTTGAACAAACGTATAGGCGGTTCTGTAATAAACATATCTGCAATTTTTTGGAATCGATTTGTTTACGGTAATACATTTTCATTAATGTTAAGGCAAAAAACCTAATGTCAGCCATCCAGCTCCTGAAATGGCTTTTGAATAGCCTGAACACAGATAAACTATGCTCTGCTTCCGCAGATGTGGCAAGCAGAGTACATGCTAATACAAGTAAAATCCGAATGTTCGGAAAGGAATCTGGATCTCCAGATACTAAGGATTTCATTAAAGTATCAGGTAAATCGACCCTATCAGAATGACTGGATCACATACTGAACCATCTGGATACCTCATTATCTAATGATCTCGGAGTTAGCAGGTCATCATGCCATGATTCATATTGATCTGGAGGGAGGCATCCCTAGTTTGAAAATTAAAGATGGTATTAGACTCAACAAAGCAGTCACTGGCCAGCAGTTGCCTGCGGAGAAACGGTTCTGCAACTGTTGCAGTAAGACTAGTTTTCATACCATGACCCGGTGTATTGTCGCTATCCCATTAACCTCTGGACAAACTTGTGGATTAACCATATGGTTGAAAGTCCAGAAAACGTCGCCAGTCAGGTTTGGAAATGGAGAAAATATTATGTTTATGTATTTGAAAATAGATACGTACAGCTTTTTGGAACAATCGATTTTATCATCCAAGCTATCTATGGTTTATGGTACCAACTCGTCAAACGATGATGATGATATTTTCGCCATTTTGTCCAATGTATCCTACGTTATCCACCACCTTTTCTTAATAAATATAATTGGATATACTTTAACAACATGTTTTTATAATGAAAACTGTGCCTAATGCAAGTTTATATCCTGGCTAAAGATTACACAAAATTGATTAAGGTTCGTATTATTATAAACCTGATAAATATTTCTAAGAAATGTGACCTTGTTTTGAAGTGGCAGAAAAAATTGAAATTTGAAAAGTCGTCCGTTTTCCAAAAGCCACAGTTATTGAATCAAATAGGCCACATGATTCATTTTGGTATGGTGTCTTGCATTGGGATCTTGTCACCAAGTGTATACGTGGATTGTCATCTCACCAAAGTAGGTGGCTGCTGGCATGGCTTTCCCCAAGGGATATCTATGGATAACGTAGGATACAATCTTTTCTGATATGCAGATGTATAGTTTATACACAAAATAGACAAATGTTCTATACGTAATAGAAGAAAAAAATTAAAGGATTTGGTGGGTAGTGAACTAAGTGATACACTGATATGATTTTAATCAAACATATTGATACACTTAAGTTAAGTAAAGGGTAATGAATGGAACAATATAAATAAATCGTGGCGGTGTGTTCCTCTAGTTCTATGTAATGAAAACATACACCTTGTGTTATATAACCTAACATTTATTATGACAGCCGAGGCATTTGTGAAAATACTAACAACTGAAACGTCTTGATAAAGTAGTGTATGTATCGCGAAAAAATTAAGTTTACACTCCCACATCCGGATAACGTAGAATACACATAATAGCAATCATTTCTTATCATTTATTTGTTGTAGGATGCCTTTAAACATAAGATTACTTGAACACAAACTCGACTTGTTACAAATTATTCCAGCACATCTTTAATTGTTCAGAGTTCGTATATAATATTCGTGGTTCCGAATAATACTCATCGATAACGTAGAATACAATCGTTGTGCTACCTGGCAAAATGTTAACATTAATTACGGGTATGGTTGTCATGGTATTACAGGTACACAGTGTATTTTTAGACAACAGAAGAAAAAAGTTATGCCCTGACCATTCGCCGGTTTTGCAAAATTAGCTTAACTATTATAACGTTGGATACAACTAACGTTGAATACAACGCTTCCCTACCATTGATCCGTACAAGTGAGATATGATCTCAGCATCTAAGGGACATAGCCTGAATGCAGGCTGTGACCTGCCTGTTGGAGCAGGTGGGGGGTCAACGTCGCCAAGATGTCCTTGCCAACTATCCATAGTTCGTCAGGACGTGCCAAACCTCTCCATGAAGGATACATTGATCTCTTTTTTGTCAATTTCGGTGATCTTCCCTCCACAGACTTTCGTGCTGTACCTCACAGCAACAAGTGTCCCGACATGAATTCGCTCTTCTTTAACAGCTGAACTTTCTGTTTACTCTAGTTGACTTCGTGGCTCTTCTGTTTGTTGAGTCGGAGGTTCCTGGGTTTCTTGACTTACTTGCTCCGCGGTAGATTGACCTTGCAGTTGCTCATTCGGCGTTTCCTAGCGACCAACAGCAGGACCTGAAACATGATGTCTCACGGATCTACAAAACTTGTTAAGCTGCAAATATATAAAATACGAAGGTCAGGGCATCAAGTTCCTATTTATTCCTATTGTTTTCACATTTTCAGACCAATTTTCAGGCTAAAATTATGTTGTCAACGTCAAAAAGGTGTCTGATAAGTGCCAGTGTGCACATATTTATATGTAACATTTGAATTCTTATTATGTAATAGTGGAACAGATATGTGATTGGGATGTGCACTTCTAGAAAGAAGCATGAAACTTTACCCTATTTTTGGGTATGCTGATTTTAAAAATTGCGGGAACCGTGACGTCACTCCAATGGTTCCCGCTCATAAATTCAAAATGGCCACCACGAAACCTTTTTTTTTTGCCAATGACTCGGCTCGAAGTACTCCGATTGCCACGATTTGGGTGTCTTTACCCATGTTTGGGGGATCATGGGATTCAATAGGATACATAAAAGATAATATAATAGATATCTTCATGGATAAAATAAAAAAGATGTGCCAATAATATTCATGTTACACATAAAATTATGTATTCAACTTTTCCAGTTTACTGTTGCAATGTGTCTGATGTTATCATCAAGTTTCCATGTCAAGAGAGACAAATCATTATATAAGACTAATAATAATACTTATTTGAGGTCATACACCATTATAATAAATATATATATATGCCAGTATTAAAGAACAAGAAGGACACAGAACGTCACCATGAACAAATACGTAGTGTGCAGAATACCTTCCTTTCTCATGTCAAAAGTGTAGAAGGACTTGACAACCCCTTTTCCGATACAAGCACAGATCTCTACACTTGATGCCAAAGTGATAATGCCAAACAGTGCTGTACCCACCATAAGGACTGCAGAAGATATTGGGAAAACACAGTACCGGATGTTTATTGGGGACCGTTTTATTGACAATGTCACTGCATTCAATGACACCATACGCAAGAGCTGTCTGCCTCTGTTAAATTCTAGTTCAGGAAGTACGCCAGCGAAGTCAACTTCCAAGATTTCCAACCTACAGAACGATGTACAGCTCTTCTCAAGGATGTACATATCGTGTCAAACTCGTTGGCATCAAATAGCATCATGCATCAAATGAACAAATCTGACTTGATGGTATGCTTGGAATCACTGATACCTCCACGAGAAGATGTTCCAAACGTGGATGTCAAAATGTTGACGGTGCTGCACTTGTACACATGCTTGACCCGAAGAAGTCCCAAGTTACTGTCAAGATATTCCAGGATTATTCAAAGCTGGTATTCTTGCCTTATATGGGACGTATGCTGCAAGACGTAGTTCGTATAGATGTTGTCTGGGATGTCAACAGAGAAGACAGTCTAAAGGCACAAACACGGCAAAACCGTGGTGCAGGAAATCAACTTCGGGTAGCCAACAACACATCTATTCCAGTTAACTGTAAAAACTTTCGTCGCGTTGATGCAAACAAAGATGGTCTGTTCCGGCTTCTAACCAATGCCATACCGGAGCCTACACATGGAAAGCAAATAATCTCCACGTATAGCCAGAATGTCTGATCTCTCCGACTTGTACTGCACTCATGAAGAAGCTGACACACGGCTCCTGTTTCAGGCTTCCCATGCGTTTCATTATGGATTTTCCAAGGTGATGATACATGCAACAGATACTGATCTGGTGGTTCTTACAATTGTTGTATCAAGTTTTTTACAGGACTGTGAAATATGAGTAGCATTTGGGCATGGTTCTAGGGTACGATACATCGCCTGTCACCTGATTGCAGCTGAATTAGGCAGTAACGCACCATGGGGTCTTCTGCTAACGCACACAATATCATGATCTGATACCGTTTCTTCTTTCTATGAAATTGGAAAGAGAACATATTGGGCTGATTGGCGCAGTATGCCTAATCTTAACCCCATTTTTATTCGCTTGCCTCGCCTTCCAAGCCAGATATCGAGCGATGACATGGATGCATTTGAGAGATATGTTGTCTTCTTGTATCGCCGAACATCAGTGCTCAGCCATGCTACTGAAGCGAGGAAGCAGATGTTTGCTTTTGAAAACCGTAAAATAGAAAACATTCCTCCAACATTACATGCATTGGAACAGCATATGAAAAGGGCTGTTTATTAGGCGGGACACTTCTGGGGACAGTCACTTTCAGGAGAGCCCGATGTTCGTTCACCAGATTTATGGCGCTGGGAAAGAGTGAGCGATGACTCCCAATGAACCCCATGCTGGCCCACCCTTCTAGAAGCAGCGATGGGTGTCAGGAACTATTGAAATGTGGGTGCAAAAAGGCTTGCACAAACAAATGCAGGTGTTTCAAAGCCAGTCTCAGGTGCACACAGTTGTGCTTCTGTTCTGCACAATGTAACAGAGAATAAAAAATACACATCCGAAATATTTATAGAAACAATTACATAGAATAAGTACGCGTAGCTATAGAATGCGGGGGTGAAACAGTAAATGGAAGGGTCATTTCAAGTGTTCTATGTTAACAATATTTATACACACCGTTGCATATTTGATATATAATTATTGGTAATAAGTATTTCAGTTGTTTTCACTAAAGCAGTAAGTATTATATATCACACTTTTGAGTACCTATCATTTCGTGGGGCGATATAAAAGTACAAAATGGTTATTGTGAGGCTAAAAGTCTTTCTATCAGCTATGCTTTCTTATTAGTGTAGAAGTTTAAGGCTGCATTTGCAGTCCTTAGTAGTGTGTCCTAGTATACCTTGTGGTGCTGGTGATACTGTAGTATATTAACATTTACTACGTCTCAGGGGCCCACCAAGTTCAGCGCAGCATGGCTTTCTCACGTTGATGCTAATGCTCAATGTTTTGCGTGACTGGTGCAGGAGAGGGAAAGCGGATTTTCGTGCCTACTGCATATTTTTTGATGCTGGGATAAAGTGTGACAATGTTAGTTAACAACAACTATTGCAGCATGGGAAGAAAGGCATTCGCAAGCAAGCCATCAACTACCTTCAGGATGATATACAAAACAGGTTATTCTTCTCAGTCTGTTCAACAAGTATGAGCAGTGATCCGAGTCCAACTGTAAAGCTTCAGATCATTTATTACAATAATGGTCATTTTGTGACAGAAATATACTGGTTGGCAAATATGACGAACTGTAGCTAGAGTCTACGCACAGTTGATCATGTAGGTGATATCTTGCATAACATGTTTTCAGATAGTAAAATTGCACCCAGCTTCAGTTTAAGTAGGACGAGTGCATCATATAAGATCAGCGAGGCACTCGCTCCATACTTTAAGAAAACCATTGTTGAGGATTTGGTGAAGTTGGATCTGCCATTAAACGTGCATTGTGACGAAATGAGCACAGCACATGCCAAGAAGCAGATGGACGTAGCTCTCCATTATTGACAAAGTATGGGTAAATTGCTACATATCACTCTTCTTTGAACATGCTAAAAGGTAGCCTCAAAGATGTTTGATGGTCGAAGATGAACAGTCTGGTCATACCAGTGCGAGATGGCCTGAATGTCAACAAAACCATCATGCAGAAGTTTCAAAGCAAATTGTAAATCAGTATCCAGATTTCAAATGATTTGTAGATCTTGGTAGTTGTGTTATACACACCACACAATGCCTTCCGAAAAGGTATTACGAAATTCAGCTAGGATATTGACTAACTCGAGCAGTGACATCACCTTATTCCAGACGAATGGTCCAACGATCCACATGGTCTATGACAGCACCTACCACATTCGTATAAAAGTCACGAGAAGGTATATAAAAGCCAGTTCTTTGGGTGGCAAGTATGACAAAGAACTTACCACCATTCCACATGAAGACATAAAACTAGAGCTTTTCTGATAGTGAACTGAACATTATTCAAGGCAATAAGACAACTGAGGTTGGAGAAACAAAGGTTTTCCCTCCTTGACATTCTATCATTATTTCGAGCCATAGTCACACATATGCAGAGGAGGTTGCCCCTGAGCAACACCATCGAGACAATTACAGTTACTGATTTCCAACAAGTTTCGACCTCAACTGGATGCATCCAGTTTACAAGACGAGTGGAAACTATTCCAAGTTGATGATGATGTATCTGCCCAAGACACCAAAGAACTCGTGGAAAACAATTGGAAAGTTGTGCTCCAACTGAAGTCTGTAGAGGGAATCAATCGCTACCCATCCCTACAACTTGTTACATTGTAAATAAAAGTGGTGGTCGATCGGGGTGGGTGTTGGGAGGCTATCAAATACTATACAAAATCCTATTTTGTTCCTATTTTTGGCAACAAAAATTCCTATTTTCTGAGAGGCATTTATCACTTGACACCCTAAAAGATACATAAGGTTTTGTCTTGAATATTACAAAATAATTTGAGTTAAAATAGGATATATGTTGATGTACGCAGATATGCCACGTGCATATCAGTCTCGATAATCAAAGTACAACACGTGTCAGAAACAAATTGTTCAAATATAGAACAAATTCAGTCTAATTTATACCTTCAATGTAGTATTTAAATAAGCAATATTAAATCTCAATGACAACTTGCCAGCATTTCTTAAGAGTTCTGGGCCACGATCAAGCCCAGCGACATCTAGTGAATGTAACAAATCACTGAACCAGATATTGTTTCTAGAAAAGAGTATGTCCGAGCTGTCACACCAATCACGCTTATCCAGTGTTGACTCTACTCTGAATCATTCTTTGTTTACATTTTTATTGTAACAGAGAAAGCGAGCAAACCAAACATCAATCAAAGTGACATTGGTACCGAGTTTAGTTAGGATAACTAGGGCATACGAAACAGAAAACGGATCACGAATGCTTTTGTTGCAACGAAGATGAATTATTAAATGACGAAATGGATAATCTTGAATGGTTACAAACAAAATTGACTCGTAACAATATGTAACTAACTCACTCTCTGTCACTCAAACTTTGAGTCAACGTGGCATTTTACTGATGTGATGCCATGATCAAGAAGATGAACGCGCGATCCAATTCCATAATAACTCGCAAACGGGTAAGGCGGGATATCACTCCCAAACACAACTGGTTATACGGGTTACCTATTTATTAGAGATATAAGCCTCTGGACTGAGTCAGTTACATGTACACAGATTGACCAATAAGCTCTTATATTAAACATTCGAAGCTGACTGAAACTTCTGATTGCAAAATCCTTCTGAAACTAGGACATCCAATTGTACAGTGATGAGCCAATGTAATCTCAATAAAGTTCTGATCTCAAACGAAGTGCCTTAACCTGAGCATTAAGGATGGGACCAATTTCTGGTTTAAATATTTGTAAAGAACATGTTTGTTGCCTCAACCTATGTGAAATTATATGCATAATTAATACGCTAAGTTATAATTGTTCATAATATTGTAATCAGAGGATGTATCCTTTAACATTAATAAAATTCTATGGACAATTATTCCACCTTAAAGTTTGTTGCTGATTCTCCAGCAGCCGGAGAGGTATGGCGAGATTCCGGATCTGAAGAACTAAGAATGAGCTTAATCACTAAATTTTCTACACCAAAACATTTGTACCGGTATAGCTACTAATTACATGTCATATGTAAGCCGTATCATTTATGTTAGCTCTCCAGCTAGAATCGAGAATCTAAATTCATATCACCAGCACTTCTTTAATAGGTCGTATACACTAGCTATATATATATATATATATATATATATATATATATATATATATATATATATATATATATATATATATATATATTATGTTACGTGGCTAGCTACCTCAAATGAGGGAGACACATTAAACCAAATCACGTTATTAGAAGATGAGTACTGCATTATTTCGTATGCATAAAAATACATAAAAATTATTGGCAAATCTCATCTAAATTATTTTGTTATAAACTTCAACTTATAATGAACCGATCTGTGTTCGTCTTATACCATCCACGACCATGGTGAGAAATAGCTAGGACAAGAAATATGTGAACATTATTAACCGTGTGGAGTTAATACGAGGATAACGCATCTGTTGCGAAAACCCATCGATTGCTTCCATCACGTTGTATGTCCAATTTATGTGATGTCCTGTTGGTGTGGTGATACGAAATGAGACGTCGCGGATAATTTTATTATGTTTATGCTTGAAAGTTTGAAAATATAATCCAAACGAAAAATATGCAATATGGCTGACGATCATATTCCCGTAGCCATGGATCGTTGTTGTGAGGAGTCAAGTAGGCATGTCCAGGATTAGTTTTAATTAGGACGGAAGTATTGGAATAATGAAGTAATGGTAGCCTTCTGCTCCAAATACCCGGGTTCAAATCCAGCAAGTAAAATTACACTCATTCATATGAATTATAACTAATAGACACACTTAAATTTATTTATTAAAATAACACATCCCAAACATGTATTTAAAAAAAAGGTATATTTCATGTTAACATTTGTCTTGAATTAGTAATCTATTTTTAGATCAATTTTTGCCCCCCCCCTCTCTCTCTCTCTCTCTCTCTATATATATATATATATATATATATATATATATATATAAATCATTAATACAACAAAAGCTTTGACAGTAAAATATGAATAACTACAATTCACAGCACTGAAATAGGGGTTTCTACGGGTTGTAAACGATATTATGATGTCAATTAATCAAGGTTAACCAATTTATTCTTCTGGTCCTGTTTACTAAATATGTAATTTTCTTAAACGACATCTTATCTGGAACAACGCTCCTAGAGAGTATCTGTTCATGGTATTTTATCTGACGTTCACTTTTTGTTATCTGGTGTACAACATGGTTCAGTTCTTGGTCGTTTGGTTTTTACAATGTATACTCGTCCTCTTGAGATGATTGTGGTTAAATATCACTCGTTAGGCAAGATATGACAGTTTTATGTTTCTTATCTACAGTAGAGATGATAAGAGTGACACTAATCGGTTATATTTATAAATTATAATTACATCTATACATAATAATATTTCTAGTTTAGAATATAAAATGTAATTATATCTTGTTTTTTTAATTATTATCTAGGTTATATGGTGCACATAGTAGGTCATAAACCAAAAAAAACTATGTATGTAGTAGGTCTAGTTCATAATTATATATATCTAGATATCTTTGTTAGGTTTGATATTGTAGGAAGATACGGCACCAACTTCCATCACTAATCCATGTATGGCGGATGGCTTAAAAAACGGACAACGAGTCTCCGGGACAGCTACTACAGACCTCTTTTCACCAGATCCACCATCCTGCTCTTTCACTGAAGCTGCGTGTCAACTATCTGAAAATAACACCATCTACAAAGATTTCAGTGATAAATTTATCTTTAGATTAGTGTGGATCGGTATGTGCCTTCTCACTGTGCGCGCACGTGTATATGTGTATGTGTGTGTGATTACTATCAATACATGCAAGTAAATGCACACCGCCATACCCTCAAGACAATAATTATTATATATATATATATATATATATATATATATATATATATATATATATATATATATATATATATATATATATATATATAAGACGCACAAGCACTAATTCCCAAAATTGAGGAATCAAATAATAAGCTTCGTGAAACCAACTATAATTCCCACAATTAAAGGAGCTAATACACGCCTCGTAGTTTATGATTCGACACCCTATGACTGTGATGATAAAATACACATATTAACCATAAAATCCCTTATAGAATCCGGCCCTGACAATGTTCTTTCCCCCCTCCCCCCCGGAACTATGAGACAAGAATTTCTCCCCACAAAGACAATTCAACCCAAAGTTTGGCACCTTTGTGTCAAGTGTATCCGGCTCTCCGAATTTAAGAAAACGCCACAAATAATCTTTTCTCTTGCATAACCTTATGTAGTTTACTGGACTTAAAGCAACAAACTAACCATCGATAACGTTTCTCTCGGCAAATCATCACCATACATTTGCCAGAATAAACAACATATTGATTCAACGACTCTGGCTACTCAATGAAGAAAAAAGAAGGAACCTCCTCAATCACTTGACTCGCAGAAGGAGACGTACAACTCGGTTCTTCTCCGTCTAAAAATGTCCTTCAGGTGGGTCTTTACTGATGAATTATTGACAGAATATTTCGTGGTTTTACACATGCTGCCCTGGTTTGAAACACTGCACTCCTTCTACAGAGCTTCAAACCTCTCCCGACTAAATGCACTTTTGTCATAGTACCAGGTCACCTGTCTCATGATCTCATCCAAACCTAAGTAGCTGGCGTCTTTGATTCCTTTCTTCACTGTCAAATGCAATAAATGATGATCTTTATTTGTCTTCGTATTAATGAAATCACGTCTTTGTTGCGGCTCGTCATGATATCGATAACAAATAAGACAGTTGAACTATCGAATGCTCTATGCTATAAGTTCGGCATTTAAAAGATTGTCGATGGTCTCTCAAGTCGTTGATCCATCGGATGTTGGAATTGTGGGCAATTTGGTACGACATTCTGATTCGCCCCTAACAGCGATAATAAAGGAATGGTATTTTACCCTCCTTCCTCACTTCCTTCGGTGCAGAGAACGAACCTGCCGTTTCTCGTGTCACCTGCAAGTTCCGCTGAATCTCGGAGCCATATCTCCTGACGATTTGCATTGTCTTTGCCCGCCCGTTTGCATGTTTCTTGGCGGTCTTACTGTCAGGAAACATGTTTTGAAACAGTTCAACAGCACGGACCGAAGCCCTGAGTGCAATGTTGGACTCCACGAGAAAACGGACAAACTAAATTTCAGCACCAATCGTTTCATCTACCACAGCTCTTTTGAACTTGCTAAAACCTGTCCACGGACCGCCCTTTTGTAATATGTCCCGTTGATTTTACATGTCTCGAGACACCGTCGAACTCACGGTTATATATCAAGAAATCAAACTTAAATAAACTACACCGTGCATACATGGTGTCAACTTTAGATGGCACAATGTGTTGATATGGATTCCTGTAACTCAATATAAATCTATGACCCCTGTTTTTCTTGACATCAGTTAAAGTGGTTAGAGTTCCACCTGTTTTTCTTTTTTCCCCATCCCCCTCTTCTACTCAAATTCTCTCCATAAAACTAATATATATTCTACCTCTCTCGGAATGATTTAAAAACTGCTGCCAACACGCTAACGTCACGGAAAGACGCGATTAAAAACGAGCCTCGTGATTGGCTGGTTTGATTAACGGCAGAAAGACGATTGGCTAACGATCAATGTGGCGCCAAATACGTGACGGTATGAAACACGCTTCTTGGTATGACACAGAACCGACTGATTTGACCAAAACACAAACAAGAAAGTCTAATTGGTTAATCGACAAATATATTTCACTTTAGTTATTTTTCTAGTTTCAGTGGAAAATAATACAGCGAATCCTTAACGGTTAATTGGTCTGTTAATGGTTTGCCTGTTGAAAAGAGTTTATTCTGTTGCAAATAATTCAATGAGTACAGCAGAACTTGATTGGAACGATATCAGGCGATGAGGGGCTGTTGATATTTAAATAATTGATTAACTTATTGAATAATGATATCATATGATAAAAATACTATAAACTCTAGGTTGATTTAGCGTCATCCTAATTCACAGGTGAAGGATAACATCCGCGTATTTAAGAGAAATGTTTATCGTGATACACTCAGACACTGTTATTACGAGTAGATAATTGTTGAGTGACATAGAATGTTTCGCATAGTAGTAGTAGTAGTAGTATTAGTAGTATTTATTTCCAATTTCAATATCAAATAACGTATACATAATGCAATTTTACAAGTATATTACATATAAAGAAATTGGGGCACCAATGTAGCCGAAGCTGTCTTCCCATTGGCCCCGAACAATCATAGCTAATAATAGTCAGCTCGATAAAACGCCGTTTGTGTATTTGCAAGTCTGGTCGTGTGTGTATTGGAAGTATGATGGTAACATATCAGTGAACATACTACTACTACTATACTACTACTACTACTACTACTACTACTACTACTACTACTACTATTACGACTACTAATAGTCGACGTATTGTGTGTAGTAATGAAATATTGACCTATAAATATTCTTGACATAGGCAAGGAAAGGGCAAGTTTAGTATATGAAATTATGTAATAATAGATAGTCGTGAATGTGTCTTTTCTTGTATTCTAAGAATGTGTCAAGTTTGAGGTCTAATTTTCTGACACACGTAGGATGTGTAACTGCAATAGATAGATACGATGAATTATGAAGACTATCAGTGTTATCTACAATGACGATCAACAAACTATCATAATATATAACTGAAAACCGAAGGCGTTTCCTTAAGCAACAATTGAAAGATATCGAGTTCTATCTAATAAACAATACATTTTGTTATGATGTTGATCGCTAAATAAACGTTTCAAATCCAACCAGAGCCAGTTTTCTTGACACATCGATCATTATAGTACCAATCGTTACCTACTTGGATAATTTGTCTTCTTGATACTATCAGATTTAACACATAAATAACATCTATATAGTCAGTGAATCTGTAGTAGTAGCGAGGTATTCGGATGTTATTTAGAATAGACACTAATCTGTTCCATCGAGAGAATATTTAACTTTAATTTAGATTTGGGAAATTCGGGAGCAACAATCAGCCAGGATGTCGAAGTTATCAGGGATCGGGTTTTTACGAACACCGATCGGGGTATAAATGTGGCAATGTTTAAGATCATTCTCACATTCGACAATAGTATGGAAGTTTAACGCGCTCTGAGAGTAGTTGACCATGATGTTAAACAATGATGTTAAACAATGATGATATACAATGATGATAAACAATGATGTTAAACAATGATGTTAAACAATGATGTTATACAATGATGTTAAACAATGATGTTAAACAATGATGATATACAGTGATGATAAACAATGATGAAACATCGACAGATAAAACATAAGACACTTTAGTGTAAAATAGTTAATTTTTTTTCATTATTATTATTAAGGAAGAATTGTATTAACACTGTAGAGTTAGTACAGTTGCAGGTTTTTAGAATGTTGTTAGAAGTTAAACAATAAATTATGGAATCAAAATATGATATTATTTGTTTTAAAGTGTTGATATTGCGTTACTATAGAAACAATACCTAAGTTGATAACCCGCTAACATAGATTATCAACTTAATATAGATAAGGCTGACTAAGATTGAATAGTAATGGTACTAAAAGAAACGATATAATATATTTATATTGTTTTTGGATTTAGGTAACTATTACACAAATCCGTGTTCACTTTTCTAAGACATATTCGGGATTTGTTCATTTTTCTAGGAGATATTCGGGGTTTGTTCATTTTTCTAGGAGATATTCGGGGTTTGTTCATTTTACTAGGAGATATTCGGGGTTTGTTCATTTTTCTAAGACATATTCGGGGTTTGGTCATTTTTCTAAGACATATTCGGGGTTTGTTTACTTTTCTAGGAGATATTCGGGGTTTGTTCACCTTTCTAGGAGATATTCGTGGTTTGTTCACCTTTCTAGGAGATATTCGTGGTTTGTTCACCTTTCTAGAAGATATTCGGGGTTTGTTCACCTTTCTAGGAGATATTCGTGGTTTGTTCACCTTTCTAGAAGATATTCGTGGTTTGTTCACCTTTCTAGGAGATATTCGGGGTTTGTTCACCTTTCTAGAAGATATTCGTGGTTTGTTCACTTTTCTAGGAGATATTCGGGGTTTGTTCAAACAAAAAGTTGCGACAAGTAAACCGGATATTGGATAAAGTTGCCTTAGCCACATTAGTTATAATTCTTCACAGTGAAGGTGTCCGGGGTGTACACACCTGACAGGGTGATATATGAGCCGGATATACGTAATAGTAATATTTAGTGATTGTCATATTTTTTAATCTGTATTATTCCGTTCATGGAACAATTTAGCAGATTCCAATATAATGGAAACCCTTCTGGCTAATCGGCGCATTTTCGGGGAACCTTCCGACGGAAGTCTAGGCAAGAAAGGCAAAGGGCAAACAGTACGAGGCAAGGGAAATGTTGGCTTCATGACATTGTTCGTTGATCCAGTTATACTACTGGATTCGGACGATAGCTGTGTGGTTCCTTGGAGAAAGTAAGTAACCATTTCTCCTTTTCCCTGAAATACAGAAAATTGATAAGTAAATACTAACACAACATTTCGTGTTGCTAAGTCAAAAGTAAACATTGAAATACAGAAAATTTATAAGTAAATACTAACACAACATTTCGTGTTGCTAAGTCAAAAGTAAACATTGAAATATAGAAACTTGATAAGTAAATACTAACACAACATTTCGTGTTGCTAAGTCAAAAGTAAACATTGAAATACAGAAAATTGATAAGTAAATACTAACACAACATTTCGTGTTGCTAAGTCAAAAGTAAACATTGAAATACAGAAATTGATAAGTAAATACTAACACAACATTTCGTGTTGCTAAGTCAAAAGTAAACATTGAAATACAGAAAATTGATAAGTAAATACTAACACAACATTTCGTGTTGCTAAGTCAAAAGTAAACATTTTAGTACAGAACATTGATAAGTAAATACTAACACAACATTTCGTGTTGCTAAGTCAAAAGTAAACATTTTAACTACCTTGACTGCTACTTTGCCTCTTTGTTCGAATCTGTAGCAGCCAATTTCCTCCAATAGACTATGCGTATTCTCCGATATTTGAATATGCATCGGAAGGGAAGTGCTTTCCATCCTCGAAGCAGTGTTTACCGTGTCACCGAACAAACAATATCGCGGCATTTTAATGCCGACGACTCCTGCCACTACAGCACCCGTATGTATGCCTACGTGTAAGAAGAAATACTATATACCATTAAAATCGTCCTTTACCATGTAACAAAAATAAACTTGTCGTTGCATCCCTAAACAGTTTACGAGTCTTTCCCTTCACATTGTTAAATATTGCTTACCTGCTCTCAGTTCGATTTTCTTGTTCGGCATATGTCGAATCCTAAACGATCTGACAACTTTCATAATTTGAAGAGCCATATCGGCAATGTTCGATACGTGACTGTTACCATTTCTAATCGGTACACCGGATATACACATATAGGAATCACCAATGGTCTCTACCTTATAGACATCTAAAGAGTCGATCACCGAATCGAACATTGTATACAAATCATTAAGAAGATTAACTACTTCTATTGGTGTCGAGGCTGCACAGAGACTGGTAAATCCGACGATATCCGAGAAGAATATTGTAGCCGAAGAGAAGTGTTCTGGTTCTACAGTTTGACCTTTAGACAGTCGTCTGGCCACGGATGATGGCAATATCTGGTACAATAGATTTTCCAGACTCTCGTTGACCGATGCCAACTCTTTGGTTCGTTCTTGGACTCTATCTTCCAGACTGCTGACGTATTCCTCTAACGTATCCATCATACTCTCGATTAGCGATTTCCGTGACGTTCTGCACTTCTTCATGTCATGAATCAGATTAGCGAATGATGGACGATTGTTTGACTTTTCCTGCCACGCCTCAGTAATAATTGGTTTGATCTGATTACAACTGATTGTAGACATATCAGGTCTAAGATCGTCATTGATTATAGCTCCTATGATCTCCGTGGGATCCATTGTGTCACTCAGCTCCCAGTATGGATCTTCTCTTGTAAAGATCTCCACCAGAATGATGGCAAAGCTGTAGACGTCGCTCTTTTTGTTCGGTTCTTCCACTTCACATCGCAATATTTCAGGCGCCGTCCACATACTGAGTCTTGCCTGGATGTCTTTCTCAGTTATATCTTTTGGTACAAGTGGTGCCACGCGGGATACCTTATTGTCTCGTTCTTCAATGTAGAGCTTCAGTATCTCCCAGTGTGTGATCTTTACATTCCAACGATAGTCCATCAGACAACAATCTGAGGTTAAGCTGCCATGTACAATTCCATTGTTGTGGAGAAAGTCCATTCCGGTAGCGACATCTAGCGCCAATGAATATTTTAAATTATTATCAAGTGTATATCCTGTATTTTGTAGTACATCAGTTAAACTTCCCTTTTCGGCGTGATCGCTAACTAAATAAAGTCGGTCATCCATTTGGGAAACGCCGTGAAATCTAAGTATATTTGTATGTATCAGTCTCGATTTCATGATGACAATAGCCATTTTGGTTTGGGATTTTCTGATACGGAAATCGGAATGAGGAAACTTCCTCATACAGATGGTCCTTCCTTTCCATCGACCATATTTCTCCACGAGTAAAGACAACGTTTGCGAAAAGGTAACTTCTGATAATTCAGATCTACCTCCCGTAGTAAAGCTTCCAAAATCGGAAGAACGCGACGATTGTATGTTTTTCCAACCCTTGAATCGATCCCATTTAATGTCAATATCAGCAGCATCGATATTCCAGTCTCCAGCCCAAAGTGATCGTTTTAACTTAATTTGTTGATAGATCAGGTACGTCATCATGGCCAGAATTACACTTAAACCAGCCGTTAATCCAGCGCCCAAGCTAATTCGTAATGTACGATTCTCTAACCATTCTTCATATTGCTTCTGTATTTCAACCAAATGCTTCACGTTGGTGCTTCCATTACACGCTATCTGTGCCAATACTGTGTTTATGATCAAATCGCCAACCTCTTCAATGGCGATGTTATAAAGTAATTCGTTCGCCAAACTGTTTACTTCCGGGCTACGAAGCATCCATTCCATGAAATAGTAGAACTCTCTGGCCACCGTGCAGTCGGACATATCTTTGCCCCGGATGATGAAGTAACTGAGTCCCAGAAACGGGTAGGCATCCGGAAGCTGGGAATCAGCAAGACTTGCTACTAGGCCAATATTACTGGTGTTAAGAAATACATCTTCCATGACATGTTTAGTCGCCTCTGTTCTGATGTTGACCGTGTTACCAGCTTTGTTGATAATTCTAGCATAACTCCAGTTAACAGACAAAGCTTCACCGACGGAGACATATCCAATAGAGAACCGATAAGAGAATATTATTCCAGTCATTCCTCTATTCGATCGTCCATAATAACGAATTACTGAGGAATTCCAATGTATTGGCTCTTCCTTGCCGCCGAAGTAGACCTTTACACCTTCGTAAAAGATACCGTATGTGGCATTCCACTCTGGACTTATTGCTGACAGAGTTCTTGTGAATATTTCTGTTGTACCCGAGTCATCAGCCCTGGCAACTGTAATAATATATGTATTATATACGTACGCGCATCTGCAATATATGCAATATCGGCTAGTTTGCTTTTTAGTCTAGTTCAGCAGTCCATACGTAATTATTTAGAAGGTTTATATATCAAGGTTTAGTATTTTAATTGCTTAATGAACTGTCTCAGAATACCCGAGCCGGCATTTTTGTGGTTATTGTTCAGCAGCATTCTCCAATGAATTTAATACTGACTTCTATCACGTGAAACAGAAAAAACAGAACATTTTAAAATAAAAAGAAGAATTATCCAATCGAAATGCACCTCATAAAGTAAGTCTGGCTGCCGTCACCTTAAACGCATCTGTGTGTAGATGTCGCCCTATTTGAATTCTATGATATGCCCACAATCCTGGATCGTTTATGAGAGTTTGTGTTAATTAAAAAGAAAAGAAAAAGACAGTAGGTTTATATTTGCTTCTTCTGATTGTCATATTTCCAAATTTCTTCATAATGCCGATTTTTTCATTACACTGAATAATTTATTAATTAAAATTTAATTTTGCTAGCGAAAGATAGTAATAACAACAAAAAAAAATAGAGAACGGCTAAATTTGAGAAAGTATTAAATGATGAAGATTGTATTAAATATTATTAATAATTGTTTAATTTATCGTTTCCATCAGTTATTTTTTAGTTATTTTTATTTCCTCTCATCTAATTATTTAGCATATCATAATCAATTTTTTTATTTACCTGGTTTTATGTCTTCCCACGGGAAGAAATATCCGGGATTTGTTACAGCTATTTCTGGATCGCTCCATTTCCTGATAGTACCATTATAAATACCAACAACGGCATCTCTAGTTAACACCAGGTTAGAAATTCCAGGAAGATTGTAAGCCAAAACGACTCCTCTGTAATAAATTAGAACGTAAAAAAACCCAACATATAACAGAAATATAAGTTGTTTGGGAATAATATATTATCATATAAAAAAAGTATAAGTTGTCTTCAAACATGATTTAATAGATAAGTTTAAAAATAAGCTCAACTCAATATTGTCAATATTAACATGTACTCACTTTCAGCTAACATTTTCACAATAAAGTTAAGTAGTTATTTCTTTGCTAGAAGTAGGTCTGTAACGAAGTCAACGATGAAATACGCTTCAGATATGCCTCCCCCCTCCCTCCAGATTCGAACTCGGGTGGTAGTGATATGTGGCCATAAAACACAAATCATCATCTTATCTACAATGTTTCTATAGTTGGTTTTCTTATAAACAGAAAACTATTTTTCCCTTAAAGACTTTAACCTTGAAGAAAGGCACAGGAAATCCCTCTTCTCACCATTAATTATTCCAGATACTTCCATGCAGTTGTAATTAAGCAGATAACTACGACACGAAATATATAAATATGCACATTTTCAGGCTTCCCGATAGCAAAGTATTTGTATGGATGGTGACACAGAACAATTATGTTTACTTAATGCCAAGGACGGTGACGCTGACAGCATATGAATTATACGTTTACAAATTAAGGTGCGAACTGTCACCTGTTGGCTGATCTGTGCCAAAATATCTACCCGTGTCTGTGAGGGATGTATAAGAAACACGTAATCTGCTCTAAGAAATGATGTAATCGTCTTTAAGCTTGGTCACAGTCTACAATTATACAGAAATATGTTTTGTTTCTGATGAATCGGTAGGAATTGGAAGATGGCTAAATATTCTGGCGATAGAACTGTAGTATGGTAGGATGAGTCGGTTGATGAGTTTGTTTACAAGGAAGTATTACGTAAACTTCAAATAGACCATAAAATTGACCATCAAATCATATTTTTTATTATATAAAAAAATCTCTCTTCCCAATAAGTAAAATACATTTCCCAACCTATAAAGTTAATATTTGATAAATCCGACATTTTTCATGGTCTAACTGGTAGAGCGGTTGGTCACATATCTCAACCACCTGATATCAAATCTCGGCGTGGTCATGCCTGAATTGGTGTTTCATCCTTCACTTCATCTCATTTAGAGGTCAGCCCATTTAGCCGACCTTGTGCACAAAAGAGTATCCAGCAAACTTTTAACGTTATGATGTAAAACCTAAATTTTTAATGTAATCCGTAATGGGAAACATTTGTACAAAAGGTAGTAACCAGACATTTAGATAAATCACCGCATTTGTGGCTATATGTTATTACATAGTTGCTAGCGCGTGTTCTTATATGTTGCTGTGTTTGTGTGTGTTTTATTTTGTGCTGAAATCTTGGTAAAGCATAAACACTGTTTCAAAATGATAAAATGGAATATTCCATTTTGTCTGTCAAGGAAGCTATGGCTACTATTTCGTTACATCCAATGGACATTTGAAGACGAAATTTGACTAACTTTCGTCGATAGAAAACGGCGATGACTGATTTCATGAACAAACATGGCGACTGATAACATTTAGTGGTACTTAAGTCGTCAGTTGTAATAGAAAGAAAGCTCGTCTCTTAATCAGACAATCTTTTCATGGACTCTTTCTGTTCTATAAGCGGCGAGTGATTGAAATAAGCGAGTTGATGGATGAACCACGTTTAATATCAACAATATGTATATATCTTAGTTACTTCTAACAATGGCTAATGGATATATTGGTTTTAAATAAATATTTGTTTATTGGGATAAAGTGAATACTTACCCTGCTAGTACCGGCACAGTTATTAATCCTGGATTCTGGGAAGATTCTAATGGTGTCAGCGCAGATTCTGTGGCACCGAACGTCACGTCTGGATCGCCGTTCAACATGGCTGCCTTTCCGGCGATACTATTTAGTAACTTGTAACCAAAATCGACGTCAACAAAGTCTTCTCTGAAAGCCTCAAAACCAGGACCAATTATCGTATACACTTCCGCTGGAAACGTTGCTCCGATTCCTTTTATGGCAGGATGCGCATGCGCCAAACATGCAAATAACAAGCCACAATATACAATTGTTGGTTTCATGTTTTCTTTGAAGTTCTTTTTCTTCTTTCGTTGTCCTAGTAGCTTAATGTTCAAATGTAACGTTTGCTCTCTAATTATGTATAAGTAATGTAAATTTAACAATTATTAGCTGCTTTTGTTATTTAGCGAAACGTCTTTCCGAGTCTGTTGATAAGTTGACTATTTTCCTTATAAGCTAATCGTGACATCGTGTGTCTCCCTCCACATTATCGCTCACTAGTACTAACACCGAGTCGTATTGGTTGTGTAGAACATGTCTTATCACATGACCTATTATTATTATTATTATTATTATTATTGTTATACTTTGTTTTTATGGCTGACGTTGTTGAAGTCTAAGCTGGGCTCGTTAACAATTAAGATTTATTGCTAATGATGAGAATACCCCATATGTAGCCCTCTGGTATTTAGGATCTCGTAATTACTTCACAGTGAAGTATTATTAACCAGATCACCCCCATCTCTCTCTCTCTCTCTCTCTCTTTCTCTGTGTGTGTGTGCGTGCGTGCGTGCGTGCGTGCTTGCAATGATACCTGTGTGCTGTTTGCAAAACGTTCGGTGATATTTTCTTACTGGTATGTAGATACCCAGAGAGACATCCGTTTACATTCAAATGGCTACTCACATCCACACAAGACAACCTTTAGCTGTTGATCTACGAGAAGCAATGGGAGACTAGCCATCTGGACGAGTGGCTAATAAATAATAATGCATGTCGAGTGTTTCTGCCTTCGACGTAAAGAAAAATCGCCACAGATGTATTCGATTATAAAGCAACATTTTACAATGTCCGACGCACGTTTGGTTTGGTTATAAGTTTTATTATTTTATGACAGAAGAAGCTATGACGTAGACATACCAGACGGCCATTTTATAACGAATAGTGACTTGATATAGAGTTTTGACGAACATGGTAAAATTGTCAATAAAGGAATTGGATGAATGATCGTATCAAACAAAGCAAGAACATCAAGAAAGCGAGTCATTTATTAAAGTATTTAGCGTATTTTTTATTAATCGGTGGACATCGTTATCTATAATTATATTCAAAGTCACAGCAGTGATTGTGGTGATAGGCTAGATGGGTGGAGAGAGTGACCCCTACCGGTAATTAGGGGAAGTAATAGTTGGTATCAGTTAGGGGTCGCCTCAATCTGGTCGTGTTCTCATTAGTAGTACGAGTAGTAGCTTTACTAGTTGTAGTAGTAGTAGTAGTAGTAGTTGGAGTAAAGCTTGTGGTAGCATTAATATAAGGTACAGTATCACTCAGTCGCCACTAGCAAAGGCTGCAGTAGTAATTTGTAGTAGTAAGTTTTGGGTTATAATTATTTGTATACAGCGCCCTGTTGCTATATTTAATTAACTTCAATATCACTCTATGTCCTGGTAGAGTATCTTTTGGGACTCTTCCGTCTATACTGATAAGATGAAATATCGTAATGTCTCTTTAAACATCTGTCATCGATCCTGTCATTAATTTATAGCTGGAGATCCATATAACTACTCCAATCGTAAACTATCGCGTTGTTTTTATGACTTTTCAGGACTAACATGTCCATAAAGCCGCATCATCTAGTTTGTTGAAGGATGTTCTCATGGTGTAAGACGAATCGTATATCTTCAGATCGTTGTCTACGACACCTGTACGTGTGATATTTCATTTCAGGTAATTAATAAGGAGGAGGATGATGGCATTTAGGATAACTAATAATTTGTCACTTATAACCCAATTACATCCGAGCTACTGACAGTGAGCTCCGGTGGCCTAGCGGTTAAGCGCCCGGCACTTGGTGCCAACGGTCGCAGGTTCGAACCCCGTAAGAGGTCGAAACTTTTCCAGAGATTAATTTCTCGGCTCACTACATCGTGGGTGGCTGACCACGTTAAATGGCGCTGCCGTCTCCACTGAATTATTTAAAATAAAGGGGGACGTTAAAAACCCCATGAGGACGTAAACTATCGCGTTGTTTTTATGACTTTTCAGGACTAACATGTCCATAAAGCCGCATCATCTAGTTTGTTGAAGGATCTTCTCATGGTGTAAGACGAATCTTATATCTTCAGATCGTTGTCTACGACACCTGTACGTGTGATAATTCATATCAGGTAATTAATAAGGCGGAGAATGATGGCATTTAGGGTAAGTAATAATGTGTGACTTATAACCCAATTACATCCGAGCTACTGACTTACAATATCTGGCTATTAAACCATTATTGTGACGAGCCATCTACACATAGTATAATACATCTCCTATGATAATAATTTAATTTTGAGTTTAACTCAAAGTGACATCAACTCATTTAATCGAGTTTCTATTATCGGACGAACTGTTCTAAACCTCAGTGATAAACAATTGTCTATTTAGCCATCACACCTTTCATAACATATTTGTTCAAAATATTATTCGCACAGACTTTTTCGTGTTTCTTAGAGCAATTAATTTCATCATGACCGTCCGAAGACTCCACCAGATGTTTACCAATTATAATATTCGCCCCCTTTCACTCCTACATTTGTATGCCCCAATTCGCATAATTTATCACTCTGGTAGGCCTTCAATGCTCAGTATTTCAGATCTGATCACGACTTGACGCACTACGCACAATCAGACGTCGCGAAGTGTTGTCGAATTTCAGCCATTTTTGCTCGTTTTTCTTCTAGTACATATGATAAAAAGGGTGGATTTATAATTTCTCAAAATTAACTACCTTTTCGCTAAACTATACCAATAGATAAATTATCATTCAGTTTATTCCGTTTTTCTGTTCAGTTTGCTGTGTTTATCAATGATAACATTAAAGAATAAAGGGGGCACACAACTTACAAAGGTAATGAGGTCAAATAAAGGGTTCATATCGATTTAGAAGAAAACATTTAACAAAAGACCCAATCACGAACTTCCTCAAGTACATTTAGGGCGCAAATGATAAACCTTCAAAGGAAATAACATTAGTGATGTTTTTGGACTTGTCTAAAGCATTTGATACTATTAACCATAAAACTCTTTAGCAAAATTAAATGTTTACGGAACCCGAGGCACACCTAATTATTGGTTTAACAGTGTTCTTTCCGATCGATATCAATACATAGAGTTCAATCATATTCGATCTCTAATATTAAAAATAATCTGCGACGTTCCACAGGGATCTGTTTCGGGACCAATTCCTTTCCTTGTCTACACAAATGACATTACATATTGCACTTATCTATCCCTACTTTCCTTTGCTGATGACGTCACCTTATATATGTCACACGCAGATCTTGCTGTTCTATGTAACACAATCAACAATGAACTGGTTAAATTAAACGACTGGTTGTGTGCAAATAAATTATCACTAAACGTGAAAAAGACCAAGTATGCCTTGTTCAGCCCATCTATCAAAATACCAAACCTCCAGCAAAATACGGCTGAAATGCATTAACCTAATTCGAATTGGGAATGGGAATGACCAACCAGAAAATAAAATAAAATATCTTGGCATCTATATGGATCAAAACTTAACATGGAAATATCACATAAATATGCTAAAATCTAAAATATCACGATCGCTATTGGCATCAAGCAGATATTACCTCCGGATATCCTCAAATCACTTTATTTCTCTTTGGTACAAAGTCACCTGATGCATGGCATCCAAGCATGGGGATCATCAAACCATATTAATAAACTTGAATCTACCCAGAAGAGAGCCATTCGGATAATTAATAACAAAGTCTGTAACTCCTATACAGATGCACCTTTTAGACATAACAATATACTAACAATTCGAGATCTTTATCAATTCCTAAGTTCACTGTTCGCCCACGACTACAAATATAACTCACTTCCCGCTCTTTTCGAACCTATTTTATTGCGCATAACCAGAACAAAACCAATTTAAAACATCCTGACCATATATTCCGACAAATACCGCGAACTGAGTTCTCGTCCCTGCTCCCAGTGCACAAAGTCCGATCGATAAGGAACTCCCTGAGCAACGACATGCTTTCAATCCAGAACGGAAATGCTTTTAAATCTAGATTTAAATCATTTATTAAATCATACTGCATCCAAATTGAACATTGTAACAATGCCATGTACTCAGAGTGCCCTCGCATAAAGTAGCGTACACTGCCAACGTTTGATACTTTGTATATTACTAACTGATAATGTTGTATCAATCACTGATATTTGAATGTTGACATACAATGCTATACTCATCCACCGCACGTTTTAAATCGTTGATAATATTAGTATTTTCTCATCGGACCAACCCGATCCCCGCTTTCTCCCACCGATGTTTGATCTCCCTTCCCTCCGGGCTCACTTCCATTAGCGACATACTCCATGATCGGACAGCAGCATACTGATATATTAAATTCATCTACCTTCACCATCACTCGCCAATCATTATTTCACATCGTCTCGAATCATTGCTGATTTTGTTTGTTTTAATTTGTGTTTAATTACTCTCAGGACGCTGGGTAAGATAGTCTTTTTTGGCTATCGGCAATCCTGGCTGACAACATCATATTTATGGATGGACAATTTAATATATTATGTACCTGTATTATTATATCACGCTGTTGTTAGTAAATAAATTATTTACTTACTTATTATAAACTAACTCCATTGGTCTTTTAGAGTCTTAATGGACCACTGATAATAATTCATCTTCAAAGGGAATATGTAACTAAACTATTCATCTAATCAACAATTATCATAATGAGATTATTCGATTCAAATGACACTCAAATAAATGATCCAAATTACCAGAAAAACTGATTCAGATTTAAATGGCTAATTACTACTTAACGATTATCTCAAATTACTCTGAAATCTAAAATAAATACAATTTTCGATATAACAAATGAAGAGGATTATTGAACAAATATGAATCAGAGGATGTCTTTAGCTCCATCAAGCTGTTATCAAACTTGTATCTGTATCACTACAATATCGCATAATGGGATACATGTTTTAGTGGAAATTATTCCCCAAGTAATAATAATAATAATAATAATAATAATAATAATAATAATAATAATAATAATAATGTATATTTAATAAAGCGCCATTACTAGCAGGAGCCATTCAAAGGTGCTGTACAAATAATATGTAATATAATAATACCCCAAATAATGTCTGTAAAAACCCTGGTAATGATTTAAAAGATAATAATTATTTATCTGTGAAAGCGACCTTAAACAGTTGTGTTTTTAGAAGAGACTTAAAATTTCCAAGAGACAACGCATTTCTAATATTTGCCGACAACTTATTCCACAAAGTGGGGGCTGCAACACTAAATGCACAATCACCATATGACTTGAGCCAGACACTAAACTTGATATAGTATTTCTCATCGGACCACCCTGAGTTTTCCCACGAGGGACTTTCCCCTTAATTTTTGGAAACCAGTTCACACAGGTATACGATATTTTAAAATTATCATTAATATAATATTATTTCACATCTTCAAAATTTTGGTTTTTTTTAATTTGTGTTTAACCAGGAGCTGGATGTAGTTTTTGGCTATCGGCTGTCCTGGCTGACAACATCATATTTATGGATGGACAATTTAATATATTATGTACCTGTATTATTATATCACGATGTTGTTAGTAAATACATTATTTACTTACTTATTATAAACTAACTCCATTGGTCGTTTAGAGTCTTAATGGACCAATGATAATAATTCATCTTCAAAGGGAATATGTAACTAAACTATTCATCTAATCAACAATTATCATAATGAGATTATTCGATTCAACTGACACTCAAATAAATGATCAAATTACCAGAAAAACTGATTCAGATTTAAATGGCTAATTACTACTTAACGATTATCTCAAATTACTCTGAAATCTAAAATAAATACAATTTTCGATATAAAAAATGAAGAGGATTATTGAACAAATATGAATCAGAGGATGTCTTTAGCTCCATCAATCTGTTATCGAACTTGTATCTGTATCACTACAATATCGCATAATGGGATACATGTTTTAGTGGAAATTATCCCCTAAATACCAGTATTAACATTTAGATGTCACCCCCGAAACAGGGTAACCACTCTGAAATAAAACGTAACTTAGACAAGATGGAAATTGGAAGAAATACAAAAGGTATTTATTTCCTCCAAAGATTGCTAGAAGAGATTTATAATAATGACTGTAAGCAACTAAGTAATCGGAAGATCCTTTTATTCTAATTACATTTGTTTATCTATAAGCATTTAATTTGATGTAATTATATATATATATATATATATATATATATATATATATATATATATATATATATATATATATATATATATATATATATATATATGAATCTCTGTAGAAAAATGAATACACCACTCTTCGAGGAGAAGAAGTGTTTCTATTCCACAAAGATAGAGAATTGAAACTCTTCAAATTAACTAAGAACTTGATGGGAAGTAACTCAAATGTACATCTTCACATTTTACCTCTGCTACTTCCGGACAAGTTCAGCAATTATTTCATGAGGAAAGCAACAATCATCAGGAATAAGATCATTCCGGATACCCCAAATACTACCGGTGATATTTCTATGGATACAGATATTATGTTTAATGGAAATATGCTCGAAATGTTTCGACCAACTTCTGAGGTTGAGGTCAAGGAGATAATAATCAGTCTCCGAACAAGTCATGTGACTTGGATCCACTACCCACTTGCTTTTGAAGAAATGTGTGGATCCATTCTACAGCTGATACAGCCATTGTCAACAGATCAATGGATGAATCAGTGACGCCGTTGTGTTTGAAACGAGCCACCATAACCCCGCTCCTTAAGATACCTGGATTGGATAAGGAAAAGATGAAGAATTATCGTCCTATTTCTAACCTTCCTTTCATCTCTAAACTAATTGAAAAGGTAATAGCAAGGGGTATAGAAGAACATTTAGAGCACAATGATCTTAATGACATTTACCAGTCTGCTTATCGTAGAGGTTATTCAACAAAAATTGCCCTCTTGAAAGGCACAGTGACATTGCTGAGGCCCTTGATGAAGGATCCGCGACTGTATTAATTATGCTTGATTTATCCGCAGCTTTCGACGTAATCTATCACCCAATTCTACTGAAGCGTTTAGAATTTTCCTTTGGCATGGTCTGTGTATATAAGTGCGTTATTGACAGGAGAAACACTAGAAGTTTACCATCGTGTGGCAGAGGATGGCTGTTTAGCTTATACACAATTGAACAAAGCTCTATTGTTCAAATACCAGTTGACTAAGGAGAGATTCCGAGATAGGTTTAAACGAGAAAAACCAAAGAAGGATGAAACACCAACTGTGTTTGTAATGAGGTTTGGGGGGTAGCTCTGTTTGTAATGAGGATTGGGGAGTAGCTCTGTTTGTAATGAGGATTGGGGGGGTGATATTTTGTTAGAATTGGCCAACATTAGCGAAATACATATGTAGGTTTATGTGAAATGATACTGAAAGAGTAGTTTCTGAATTCGTGTGGTAGTGAATTACAGGTATACTTAGACATTGACAGAAATAGATAAGGCTTATTAAGTTGCTCACAGGTAATCTTTAGGGGTACACGTAAAACAAAACTAAAATACTAGTAGATTACAATATCGTCGTTGTCATAGGATAGATCGTGTATCTGAAGCATTGTGCACTAAGAGACCAACGCATTATGTTATCATCGGTAATATATCGGGTGCTAGAAATCCGAGTGAGCTTAACATAGGATGGAAGAAGGTACAGCAGGAGATAGAAATTAGTTCAGAGTTAACTAGGTCACAATTAGAGGAGGAGAGGACGACAATGGAGGCATTAAAAGTAACAGAATTAAATGAAACAATAGAAGATTTTAACTCAAAATCGATCGATCGACTTACAACAAATTGATGCTACATTTGCTAAGATAATGAATATCAGGGATAAATGTCAGACAGAGAATAATGTACATTGGTTTGAGACAAAGAAAGGTGTTTTTTTAACAGAAGACACAAAATGTTAGCTAATACCTCAAATCCTTGTGTGAAATAGCTAATTGTAGCCAAAACACTCAGAAAAGTAACGATTACAGTTGCTCATGACTGCATTTTAACTGGACCTATGGGAGTGAACAAGACACTTAATCGAGTGAACAGTGCATTTTATTGGCCATGTATGGTCGGAGATATCAGTAAGTATTGTAAGTCGTGTGACATCTGTCAGAGAACAATGGCCAAAGGGAAGGTAATAAAAGTGCCCTTGAGAGTGATACCAGTGATTTATATCCCATTTAAGAGGTTAGGCAGGGATATTGTTGGTCCCATATTCCCTATATCAGAACGTGGACATAGACACGTTTGGGCAATATTCGAAAATGCTACTAGACATCCCGAAGCCATTCCTCTTCGTTGGAATGATGTTGCAGAAACCATCTTTTAATTTTTTGTTAGAATGGGTTTTCCAGAAGAATCGTTGACATATCATAAAAAGTCAATTTGTGAAGACAATAACTCGGCTCATGTCAATCAAACAAATAACCACTATAACCATATAACCCATTTTATAATTGTTTAATAGAGAAAATGAATGGAGTTTTGAAGATGATGTTGAAGAGATTGACAGTTAATAGATCAAAGGATTGGGATAGACATGTAGATGGTTTGTTGTTTGTCTATGGAGAGGTGCCTCCAGATAGTACAGGATATTCACCGTTTGAGTTATTATTTTGGTTGGACAGTTCGAGGCCCGTCATAGGTTTTGCAAAGGGTTTCGACATAGGAGAGTACCGAAGTTTATGAAATACGAAATAGTTATTAATTTGTATTAAACTCGAGAGAGAGAGAGAGAGAGAGAGAGAGAGAGAGAGAGAGAGAGAGAGAGAGAAGAGAGAGAAACTAGAGAGTAGATGTCAATTAGCTTGAGAGGCGTAGAAAAGGTCTCTCGAAAGTGACAGAAGGTATTATAACCGTAAGACTAGAAGTAGACTGTACCAGGTTTGTGATAAAGTTTTACTACTGTTACCTACTGACAATAACGAGTTACGGTTATAATGGAAAGTGCCGTTTGAAATCATTGAGCGAAATGTGCCACGTGATTGCAAGTTAGAACTTAATGGGAAGCTCAAGACGTTTCATGCGAACACGTTGAAAACATACATAAGTAGAGAAGCTAACGAGAACACGAATCGGGAGCCTAACGTGACAACTGTTAGTGTATTGAGTATTGCACTAGTTGAGAATGGTGATCAAGAAAACGCCGTAAAGAATATTCAATATCGATGAGAAGTTAACGACAGGCAAGAAGAACGAATTGCCAGATTTGCTGAGACATTATCTCGAACTGTTTTCAGATAAGCCTGGGAGGACAGACTTGATAGAGCACGGCATGATATGTAACACGGATGAACCAATTAGAACCAAAATGGATCCCATGCCATATTCTGTTAGAGAAAATATCGGTGATGAGATTCATAGTATGCTACAATTACATGTAATTGAAGAAACTGTGTCTCCGGATGTATCACCAATTATCCTAGTGAAGAAGAAAGATAATACTAACAGGTTTTGTGTGGATTATCGTATGTTTAACAAGGTCACAGCTCTGATCCGGAACCTATGCCTAGGAAAGCAGACATATTTGCAAAGTTGAAAGGTCAAAAGGACATTACTAAAATAGCGCTCAGTAAAGGATATTGGCAAATATCAATCAAGAATGAGGACAAAGACAAACTGCCTTTATCATTTCTAATAATAGTTGTTACCAATTCAAGGGAATGCCCTTTGGCTCGATGAATTCCGCAGCCAGTTTCAATAGAATGATCAGGAAGTTGTTGAAACATATGAGGATATGTTTACGAGAGAGAAAATAGTTTTCATCTTTTTACTGTTTCGATGCCCCAAATTATTGTAAATTTGAAATCAGTGGTATCTTGTTGCTTCTTAACTTCTACGATAGTGTTAGATAAGTTTCAGTTAATAATTTGTACTTGATATCGACATCATGCATTTTCTTGTAAGCGAACGAATACGTGACGTTTTCTCGGCGAAATGAAATTTGTCCACGTCTGAAATCGTTTTATCTGGATACGAGAGCCTACTACCTAGTCTCTTCATAAAATATTTGAGAGCAGTTGAACCCTGGATGACCGTGTACCAGATGATGAATGTTCCTGTTATAGTTGAAGGCTCATAAAGGTTCAAAGTCGGTTCATATATTTGTATTGAAGTTTGTTAATATATAACACCAATCAATCTTGTTAATGAATATCACTATAATTATTATATGAATCGGTTGTATATGAACGATTTTGATAGATTTGTTCTCAGCAATAACATCAAATAACTTTCTATGCCATTTCAGTTGACGGTTTTAGTAAATAAAATCTGTTTACAAATACCACGAGCTCGTCACGTGTTACTTTTCACTCACTCACTCACTCACTGTCTATAATCTTTGGTACAGTTACAGTGATGTGAAAACATCTTTAATAACGGAAAGGTTCTTAGTTAAGACCAAATAAGGTGATAAGATTATCATCAACACTTCTTTCCATTAACTAGGAACATTCTAATAACATGAACATAACCTATATTTGTATGTTTCAGGTGACGAGCGTTATTAGGAAGTGTTTTTTTCATTACTCGTTTACAGACATTTTTTTTAGAAACAAGACGAGTTCTTTGCAATTAAATGCTCTTGCTAATGCCGCTTTATTTGGGGATAAAAGATAAAAAGGCATTTTCCTATATGTACTGAAATATATATATGTATATATATATATATATATATATATATATATATATATATATATATATATATATATATATAAAAAAGATTTAGATTAACATATTTGTACTAAGTGGTGTACGTTTTCTGAAATATTCCTTTTATTTATCGCAGTGACGCCCAATACGATGTATAATTAGTGTGTTTCTAATGACAGTGGGGGTGGGGGTCATTTATATATGTAATCTTCGTGATCTACTTATAACAATAAATCCTTTGACATCTACATTAATATTCGACTTAGTGCTAGTTAATGGTTTGAGCAACACGATAACGGTACGAATCGACCCTAAGAAAACCGGATTATCGAAAGTCAATTCCGGGAAATACCTATCAAATTTCCACATTATATTTTGCCACAATGCCACATTCTCCATTGCTATGATTTTATTGACTCTTTAAGATCTAAATACATCGAAACAATCCATTCCAACAGACAATCAGCTTGCATTTCAAATTGAAACTGATTATTTAACACTCGATAAGTAGACTTATATTAATGAGGCTTTCCATAAAAACACAATGATCACCCCCCCTCCCCCCCCCCCCCCATTCTTCCCAGTGATGTCAATATCTCGTTTCAACACCACGGGCGGAGATATCACATATCTAATGTCATAACGTTATTAGATGTTAACAGACTTTATGTAATATGGTATTGTTAACGTTATATAAAACTATCTTCCAGGTTAATGTTGACATGTTAGGGTAATGGTATATAACTATTACTCAGTACAAGCCTGTAAACGGATCTAAAAGTCATCTGTAATAGACATTATATCCCATACGATATCCCCGACAACATATATTACTAACTATCCCAGGGTTAGCTTGCTGAGTGAGGGATTACCATAAATATTCAACTTGTATTGGCAGCTTAGTTGTACATATTTACTTTCAAAGTTGGCTAATTATATCTGGATGACATATTTCTCATCTGTCAGGTTCTGATTGGTCGGTGATTAATCAAGTTAGACGTTGATGGATTAGTCTGTGAAACATTGGCAGCTAAATTGATATACTTCCCGGGATGTTTAGTACGGCTGTGGATTGTACAGATCAACACAAGAAGTGAACAACAGCCTACCGCCATATAACGTTCTCGGTCTTATCAGGATGTGCTGTATTTATAACAGCCGAAGAAATATTAAGATTTTCGTTGTCTAAAGTTCGTAGAGAAGATTAATTTGCAGAACAACGTCTTTCATACCATTGTTAGGTTATTTATTGTTTTGTATTTTGACAACATAAGTGAGCAACAGATAAATAAGTGTAGCAATAAGTGTACGATTCTAAATAAAGTTAAATTTAAAATCAATATCTGTGAAATTGAAATTTACTGTTTTAACAAATATCACTTCGATATTAAAAATAAAGCGTATCCTTTCAACAAAACAACAAATATCCCGAACTATCAACGCCATTCACGGGTTGATATAACTCTCTGTGGGACATCGAAATTCATTAGAGAATCAAACACGTTTTCAAAACAATCAATTTTATCATAAAAGTTCTCCTTACTCTGAGTCTTCCACAAATGTCCTACCCTAGAAATATTATTTAATTTATTTAATCAAATTGATCTTTACGAAGAGTGCTAAATTCAAGTCTACTGCAACAACCATGATATAAATGGTTAAATATAAAATGAAAATACATTATGACAATCAAAAGGTTCTACTGGAATAATAAGTTACCTGGTGAGAAAGGAACTGAACAATACATGTATTTTAATGGTAGCTCGAAAATCTAGAACTTTCAAATAAAAGTTAGTGTTCTTTGGAAGCCACACACACACACACACACACACACACACACACACACAAAACAAAAAACCCACAGAGAGAGACGGTCAGAAATGGGGTGTTATTATACAGACTACAAAATATTATCTATTTATTGAACCATATTTGGTTTCAGTCTGCCTTTAATTACAATCAATCAGTTGACAGGTTTTAAAATTGTTGGCACAATTAATTGTTATTTTATTGTATAGAACTGGCTCAGAGTCAAATGCCTTTCTATAATACAGCAGACTGAATGGTCTAATATAGAACTGTGACACCCAATGTTGTCAAATGCTTCACAAAGCAGATTAACTGGATATAAATGGTACACGCGCGCGCGCACACACACACACACACACACACCACATATACACACACTATTATTGGCAGTGTATATGGTCACGGTACAGTGACCCACCTAAAGCCCAATAAGTCCAATTGTTTTCCATAATCGTTTATTTAGCTGCCAGAAAACTCTCGTTTTTTCTCGGAGATTAACGCAGGAGATTAACGTCAACACAAACGAAGTCAGCCATGTTTAGTTTTAACCGTGAAATATTTCATTATAGGTAAGTGACGTCATTCTGTTACAAATGTATAACCTTTTGAAGTGTTCAATATGGGAATAGTACGCCGGGATATTAATTACGACAACGTGACGTCACCAGATGAGATCACAGATGATACATCTTCAAAGAATTTGATCTTCATATTGACGATAGTCGTATTATCGTTTCTACTCGTTTTCGTGCCAGTGATACGATGGATGTGCCAACGGTACGCGTGCCACTTGGTGACCGATGACGTCACCTGTAGACTGGTCTGTCAGCACATCGAGGTGACGACACCTATCATCGTGATCAGCGGATCGGAGGTGACGCGTAGGGAAGATACCATCATGGCACCATTTGCGGGACATCATCCAAACAAGTTCTCCTCGTCGGTGTCTTTGACGTCACGTGATGTCGGCCATTTTAGGACCAGATCGTGTGACTGTCATTCGCGATGTTGTAGTCACGTGAACACCGACCAAAATCTCTCCGATATGTCAGGATATAGCAATCTCCAGATCAGAAGAGACCATTCCGGATACGAGGAGTTTCCCATTCCGATACGACGACCGCATTCCTGTTCCTGTCTCGTTCCGGAACGCGGCGAAATTTTCAGGATGCCGAACTATTTCCGAGATTACAGCACTATAACCAATAACGGAAGTGTTTCACCAGTGATGACATCGAGTCATGTGACCAGCTCGCCTATACAACAAGGGTGTTGTTACCACTGTGATGGTAGACCGATGACCCCGTTAAACAATCACCTCACGAGTACTCGTGACCGACTTCACTCAGCGAGTACAATACGGAGCCAATTACGAAGTACTGTACCTGTACACATGACGTATACACCGGATTTATTGATGACACCATGTCCGTCGAGTAATGGCAATTGTCAAACACGTGACGATGAGTTCGTTCTTCCAGGACAGTCACCAAGGCTAGATGAGCGATACTAGTATACGTGTGTGTGTGTGTGTGTGTGTCTGTGTACATGTGCGCGCGCGCGTGTGCGTGCGTTGAGGTTTTATTCCGTATATTCAAAGTATTTATGCACTTCTGTATTACTCTACGTGTATGTTTGTGTATGGGGTTATGTAAATAGGTATATGTGGATTTAATATATGTGTATATGTAGCAATGTATTAATGCATGTATGTGGTGATATACCCAAGTTTATATATGTTTAGTCAGTTCTACCATTCTGTGTCTATGCACATAGTTAGGAAACAAATGCAGAAGTGGTTTATTTAGGTGTTAAACACAATAGACAGTGAATACCAATAACATTTTGATATAGAGCCTATAGTATATATTCTATATCTCTTGATATATCGGTTGGCTAGGTGAGTGAATCAATCTGAGTGAGTGAGTGAGTGAATGAGTGAGTGAGTGGTTTTCTTAGTCTTGACGGCGGCAATATTTAAAACAAGATAATTGTCGAGTGAGAACAAAGAACTTTAGTATATCATCCCTCACTACCCTCGACTGTACCCTTCACTTAAAATATAAGTTGATTTATATGGTTTTATTTAGTTCTACAAAATATGAAGATAAATATCGTCTGCTTTCTTTTTCATGTAACAAGTATAAAGCTAATGAAATGAGGATGTATCAAGTTTATTTACGCGCCAACAAGCTAAAGTGTTTATTCTCATGACGATATGGGGAACTATTATTAAGCATTCCATAAACTTTACAAATGTCTTCAAATGATACTTTCAATTATCTTAAATATAGAAAAATATCAACGAAGTGCCTTAATAAGACTATAATAATATGAAAACTTTTAACAAACTAATTTAAAATAAGTCAGCTTGTATCTTTCTTTCTGTGGTGCACATAAGTTTGATGTCGTAAAGAGTATATATATATATATATATATATATATATATATAGACAAGTCCAATATGTGATTCCATACAGAGATGTCCCTTCATTTGTACTTTTAAAATGTTCACTATATGGCAGAAATATCAATATGAACAGTATTGTATTAATACTTCTTTTCACAGATATAATACAATAAATATAACCTCCTTTTGTCTTACGGCAAATTAACTGAAATAAGTTTGTTATATAGTCACTTTGTTTAGATAAGATACTTTGTAGAAGACAAATATTGTGATTATGCATTCGCCGATAATTATATATGTACAACGTTCACATATCAACATCATTCTAGAAAATGAAGGGGGCGATAACTGAACTGTTGTGTTTATAAAATATTTACTGATCATCATATTCCACCATGAAATGTATATTAGAAAACCGACCGTCATTTATACCTATCAAAATTATATATATATATATATATATATATATATATATATTAATATACAGATAAATTTTAATTCTGAAAGGTAACCCTGGTCTGAGGTGATGTACAGTATTATTATCCCTGACTCATACCTGTTTCCACTCAGCACACATCTCAACTCACAAAGGAGCATACCACGCATGCTGACATTAAAGGCGCCAAGCGCTACTGAAACACATAACCTTCACGTCCTGTCGGGTTCTCATTTTATAATGGATGAGTGAACCGGTCGCCAGACGACAGTGCTGCAGCTCCCCGGGGCCTCGAACCCGCGACCCTTCGGCTAAGAGTGCTATGCTCTAACTAACTGTACTACACTAATATCTAACAAAAACTTTAAGTTATATTGGGACAGTGATATTAGAGAAATAAAGACCTAGCTAGATGTACATCAAATAGATAAAACAATATAATTTGTAGTATACAAAATTAATTATGTTTCCTACCTTATAGTTAATAGGGCTTACGTAATTGCCGCATCCAATGCAACCATTCATCGTTAATTGATGGCTATTTGGCATCAACACGGACTCGTAAACGTTTTCATAAAACACATTATTTGGAAGCTACACAAAAACCTATTATAGAAGTTCATTTCTTATTAGCTATTGACAAATAAAAGGTTGAAAAATAAAACTGGACATTTCCAAATAAAACGTCTTCTAATACCATATTTACATTCACCTGACTTTGTCATTGTGATTAACGAACGGTGGATGTGTGAAAGTTGGGGTACAATAGCAGACATATTATAATGTAGTTCCGTAACGAGTACATTACACGCACCAACACATATCTGACCCTATAACCCAGGACAATTAATTACTGATTATAAGATGACATCTGATCTATTGTCCGTTTTTTTTCTTCAGATTGTAAACAAACAAACAAAGTGGCTTTCAAAACCATCCGAATAAATAAATGAGCTAAAATACTTCTATCTGCATTATTCGTAAAAGTAAGATTGAAGATTACTCATGGTGATTGTGTTTTTGAGAGAAAACACGAAATAGATCGATACAACACACGGATAAATTAGTTTGAAGGTCAATTGTCTAATTCTCTATAATATACTCTAACAATCATATCATTTATAGATATGTTTATATTTACTAAATTGATCAACTTGATGAGGATATTTTATTTCATCTTGTTTTGGTTGTGTATTTTTTTATTATCTCCCAGCATGCAATAGATGTCAATCTGATATCGAGGTATAATTTATTCCTGATTAATCATAATATTTCGTCATCAACACAATCAGAATCGTATGTTTATTCGGTTTCCAACTTTGATATACACAACCGGAAGTGGGATTCGTTCTCGGGGCTAGTCAATGTATACATGCTACACTTGACAATCTACTCAGACTCGTGTTTGATGTATTTTGGTTGACGTTATGATCTGTAATGGTGTTGCTCGTCATAATAGGAAACAGAATTCCACAATTTCTACAGATCTGAAGATGATTGATGTCTTACGGCCACCTTTGTGCACTTGTTAGACTAAATGGGCCGAGCGACCTCCAAAGGCAATGAAGCGAAGTCAAAGATGAAACAACCTTCAGATATGCCCACGCCGAGATTCGAACACGGGTGGTAGTGATCTACGGTTCAACACGCTACCGCTAGACCACGAAAGGTAACCGAGTCTTTCCAAATATTCTCTGTTAGTGGTGTTTTGAATAATGTTTTGTCAAAGTATACAAGTGTATTTATCTTATTGAATCGATTTTAATGTTAAATACACACACACACACATATATATATATATATATAAATCAGCTTAAGGTTACGATGAAAACAAACATTTATGCGTTATAATAAAATCTCCAGCATATATGTTCTGGTGTGGTCAAGTCAATATTTTATTATAAGCTTTATTTATATATTATAATCTAAATATGTTCTCTCTCTCTCTCTCTCTGTGTGTGTGTGTGTGTGTGTGTGTGTGAAGTTTATATATTTTAGTGCGTAGTGTTCTGACGTGTTCTATTATATATGTCCCAGATATTGTATTTGTGATGTATGACATCTTCAGTATATTACCTGTAAACAGGTATGAATTCTGAGTTACTACAGACCAAAATAAGACCTTTGTAAGATAACACACAAACAGGCGAATAAATTTAATCAGCTTACATGTCAGACAATATATATATATATATATATATATATATATATATATATTGGCAACGAATACTCTATATTCAAAGTACCCTGAAGGAATGCTAGAATTACACAACACTATCTATAATACATATAGATGTCTAAACAAAAACAAAACCCATTTACCATCAAGACATTAATACAAAAAACATCAACTTTCAATTATAGATACATTATAGAGGGAGTACCGGGAGTCTTTTAGTATGGAATCAACTTCTATCTTGAGCTTTATACAATGTATTGACGATCAAATACATTCTTAACGATTTGTGTTATTATTTTATGTAATTTTAAGGGTTTCCTTCGTTTACATTCTGTCTCCTGATAATCAGAAAATCTATTTCGACCGAATAATATGTACTCATTTCTACTCATTAATGGCTGAGGTAACCAACGCATGTATGAAAGGTCAGCAGCTATTTGGCGGATTCGAACATAAGAGCCATTGATTTCAAGTTTAGTATGTTATCATTGAGCTACAATGAACAAACGAAAAATGAGAAAGATTATAAATATAAAACGTTATAGTGATAATAATAATAATAATAATAGGTTCAATAATAGATACGTTAACGGTAGGGGTCAATTAAATGATATCCGAATATAGGATAAACACAAATTTGCCAGTAATGTTGAAATAAACACGTCATTAGGCTGTTATAATAAAGTCATACATTTAGGCAATTGGTGAAAGGACTGAAGAGTTAGGTGACTAAATTATAATCTCAGTAAGAAAGATGCTGCATAGAATCTGGCCGGGAACTTAAACTATTAACAGTAATACATACAGGATGAGGAATGTACACATACTGTTACCATACACTACCTGTCAAGGTAAGTAAACAAATGCTAAAGATATATACAGCATCTTATTTTCGGTTGTTCAGCTTAACAATATACATATATAGAGATCAGTAAGCTACTCATTACTATGTACTGCTGGCTTTGTTGACAAATATATGATATTTATTACAGAAACAATAAAGCAAATATTAAATAAAAAGTTCACCAGATAAATAATAAATATACCAGAGTAAACGTTACAGAGACGTTATGGTAAAACATATTTCACTTGACAGAGACAATTAAACTCGGGTACACGTGACTAACTTATAAATGATTGTTTTAAATATTATACAAACAAACAGAATACGGGATATTTATATTAGACGAAATTATAATAAAATAAATGTATCGTACCTTAAAGTAAATGGTATCAAAGATGTTTACCCATCTTCAGTATCTCTTGTAGAATAATATCCTCTTAGAATAATATATCCATGAGATAGTATTTATAAATTTAATATAATTTCTTTTTAAACAAACATTTTAACAATTTTTATTTATAGTAGGATGTTATGGCCAATACGATAAGGTAAGTGGACAATAAAGGTCCTCTCATATTACCTGATACCAACTACAACAATATAGGAAGGTAGTTTAGAATGTTCAAGAACACAGAACATATACTCACATCGGTAGAAACATCAAACCTCTTAGAGTAACCTTCTTACAGGTTATATGGGGCGCTATATAAATTTTGTATATTAATTAAATAATTAATTAATCATTATTGGGAGTGTTACAGTAAAGGTAGACTATAAGACGAAACTTTAACCTCTTTAATTTGGACTTCGGCTAGGATATCGTACTCGACATCAAAGACCAAGTTATTAACTAATCTTAATGATATATGTTAATACCACCAGTAACGTCAAACTTATAAACATTATGTGGTTTACTCACTTGAATTACCGTAACAAAGGTTTAAAGGGGAAAACACAAAACGAGAACAATAGCTATATTTACACAAAGATTGACAGAGATCTCAAAGGCTAACTAATTGTCTTATTTACATAAAGATTATTTATGGAATACGTAATATATATATATATATATATATATATATATATATATATATATATATAAGTAGTGGAAATGTGAGTAGACATCTGGAAGTTTTTCTCGTCACCTGTTCTAATTGGCTGGTAACAGATGACGTCAATGTCATACGGCTTCGTCATTGGTCATTGCCAAATTGACTTCTCCAGCAACCGTATTATCTTTTGTCACAAGTTCATCTGAGAAAATAACATAACGAAAGATGGAGTTATTTATCAATTATATATCTAATTTATTGTAATTTATAACCACCCCCCATTTCGGGTTATCTCATAAGTGATATATTGTTTACAGTTATACCATTCATAAGTTATTAGATTTATCTCTAACTTTTGACATCATTAATTATTCAGTTTTTCTATAATTCCTCTCTGATGGGTGGTATGTCTTATCGAGCACATCACTCACTTGAATCTGGTTATTCGTAATAAATAGGTCTGATTCAATAAAAATAAGAAACTGTTTTCAGAGGTAGTTTCCCACGTTTTACGGCTTTCCCCGAGGCTATGTTCTTGGATGGCTGCTGTTTTCTCTGTATACCACTCCTACAAGCTCCTTTATTTACAGTCACAAATTAGACCATCATGTATATGCAGATGACACCTAAATATACATATCTTTGGCTAAAGGAGACACCCTTCTTTCCCTTAAACAGTTAAATGATTATCTCAGCTATATCTCTGGATGATAAACAATACTAATAATAATAATAATAATGTATATTTAATAAAGCGCCCTTACTAGCAGGATCCATTCAAAGGCGCTCTACAAATAATATGTAATATAATAATACCCGAAATAATATGTCTGTAAAAACCTTATAAGTGATTTAAAGGATAATAATTATTTATCTGTGAAAGCGACTTTGAAAAGGTGTATTCTTAGAACAGATTTGAAAAAAGACGAGTTTTAGGGATGACTTTCTAATGGACATTGTATAATAGAGTTAGGCTCAATGCAGCCTAAACACCCATCATTAGTCATAGTATCACGCCATCAGACACTTTACGTAATATTTGTGTTACATTGGATAGCGATTTTAATTCCAGAAAACATATTTCTCCGAGACGTCGTTCCTGTTTCTATCATATTGGTGACCTTCGCCGTATTTGTCGCTATATTTCTCTTTCAGTCGCCAAAACTATTGCTACAGCACTTATTACTAGTATACTGGCTCCTTGTTCAATCTCGCATCATTTTCAAACTCTGCACTATCGCCTATCAAACTCTTTCTTCTGGAGAACGTTCATATCTATTTTCCATACTTCCTTTAAACAGCTCCGTTCAACTAGTTTTCACAAATTGGCTGTTCTCAGGATTACAACTGATGCTGACACTACAGAAGTTTATTATTATTATTATTATAACTGTTATCCTACCTATTGATCAATATATTAATAATCAATCATTGTTACCTGTATCACCTGTATTATTAGGTTTATTGACGATCTCAGTCATGTTAGGACTAAAGCTGACCGTCTTTCTTGTCATTTCTTTTGGATGTTTTGTCTTCCGTTTACTGCATCCGGCTCTCTGAACAGCTGGTCTGCGCTGAACAGCTGGTGCTCGCTGAACAGCTGGTCCTCGTTGTACAGCCGGATCTCGCTGTACAGCTCCAACTCCCTGCACAGCTGCGGCTCGCTGCATAGCCGGAAATCGCCTTCTAATGGCACCTCTCCTCTTACAACGCTGGCTTTAATTAAATAATAATTAATTAGTATTAATTAATTAGTTATTACAACATGTTTGAGTCTATTAGCTTTGTTATGTATAATGTAGAATCTATATTGTTGTCCTCTTATGTGGTCTGGCGAAACGACCTTATTAATTCATACAATGTTGCTTGATGGATTTATACTCCTGGAGTCGTTTGTTACTCCGGCAGGCATCTCCATGGGTATTAAGCTGTGGACAGAGTTTTTTCCCATATTATGAGTAATTAGATTACACTGATATAGGAAATTTGTTAAATGTATAGCTATTATAATCCCGACGTGTCATTCGCAGTATCGGAGATCTGCCTGAAATCCGCTGTTCTCGACCATGGGTCAAATAGATCAAGTGGATAGGCGCTTTAATTTAGATCCCACCACACCTAACTGCATAAACTTAGGGACGCTAAATTAAGCGTGAATGAACGTTCCCTTAGTGATGAACGGAAACGTATGAGGGTTAGCTGTTAGGTTCTGAAAATGTTAAAGTTTTGTTTTTTAAAGAATATTGGCTTATACCGTTCTTATAATATTATCTTTGTTGACAGAGTTATGCTTGCTATGTTTGTTATGTTTAGTGCTAGCAAGGGACAGATGATGTGTTGTGTTTGCTACTGCTGTTTATTGTATGTGTGTGTGTGTGTCCGTGTGCGTGTGTGTGTGTGTCTGTCTGTATGTGTGTGTGTGTGTGTATATATATATATATATATGTGTGTGTGTGTGTGTCCGTCTTGCTGTAAATACGTACCTAGGTAGATCATGTTTTATTCTCCAAGCAATCTCCAATATCAACATACCACCAAGAAGTATAAATATCAGGGACAATACTCCTATGACCACTGAAATATTACAATTAGACAACATGTCAATAGTATATCATAGACGTCTAACACGGGTCACGTGTTACTGGATGTCATACATGTCATAAGTAACACATGTCACAAGCGAGTGAAATCTAATGGGACATTTTCATGTCAATAATATATATATATGATATATGATACATATCATGTAAGTGACGATAACACATCTACTTGTGCCACAAACAATAAACAACTAAACGTATACATATACTGAAGATTGTCAAATGTCACCAGTCTCAAAAGGTTAACGTTAATATTTATATGATACAACTCATCTGAATAGACATTAATGATGAGTACTTACTGTTCCATGGCGTGCTGCATGATTCATTTGCACATCTAAAGAAATGTAAAAAAACAGCACATTTTATAGGATGTGTCAATGTGTGGGTATTTTTGTGTAACGGTGTGCCTGTGCTTGCGTATCTGTGCATATTTACCTGTATGTATGTACGTTTTTATTAGAAATATAAGATTCTACATGCACCTGTACGTGTATGCTTTGTTTTATAAAACTAAAACAATCATTGTTAAGTGGTCGGCTATTACTGAAATATTTCGTGCGTGTGTATGTGTGCCTGTATGTGTACGTGTTTATATATATATATATATGTGTGTGTGTGTGTTTGTGCGCGCGGATATGTGTGTATGTATGTGAGTGTATATATATATATATATATATATATATATATGTGCATGTGTGTGTATGTGTGTGTCTGTATGGAGAGAGTATATGCTGTACCAGTTACAGTCATACCTCCGCCGTTTCCTCCTCAGTCTGAGATAGGCTCGAGTTTTAGGGGGGATACCTAAAGTATAGACAGGTAATGATAATATGATGAACAAACACACACACACACACACACACACACACACACACACTCAATAAATGTATTATCATTCGCGGTTACTTACTTTCCTAAGACAAAAACAAGAAATATACTATTTAAGTTTATTTTATTTAAGTTTCGTCCCAAAACTCCAGACGTCTAGCGAATATAAAGGTAATTATTACCGTATTAGTATTTGATACAAAGTATGTAAAAGTCCTTAGATGTGACGGTTTTGCTCCACTACCGTCAGAGAAGCAGAATAAGATAATTGAAGATGTTTTCTGTAACAGACGTTTTGTCACTTCACACAATCATTAAAAAAATGTAAAACCTGATAGTATTGAACTATCCAAGATTGAATTATGCCAACAAAGATGTCTACCTGGATTATGTAGGGACTAATGTTGTTATTAACAACATTATTGTCGTTGAAGCACCCATCGGTATGCTAGAAGCTACGTGTTAGGGAAGGAGCGTGTTATGGAAAGAACATGTTAGGGAGATGACATGTTATGGACGTGACATGTTATGGAAGTGACATGTTAGGGAAGGGACATATTAGGGAAGTGACATGTTATGGAAGTGACATGTTAGGGAAGTGACATGTTAGGGAAGGGACAAGTTAGGGAGGTGACATGCTAGGGAAGGGACATGTTAGGGAGGTGACATGTTAGGGAAGTGACATGTTAGGGAAGTGCCATGTTAGAGAAGTGACATGTTAGGGAAGTGACATATTAGGGAAGTGACATTAACATGGACGAGGATGGGTGGCTATTTTCTCTCACGTGATACTTCTATTTGCGACATTTAAAGTGATCTCTGATTAATACCAAGTAAATGACAACACATCTACATATTTACTGACTACCATTATACGTGATATAGTACATACATATAGAAGACAAGACTATTAGTCATCATGTGTGTATGCAGATGTGAATAAATGTGTGCATATGAGGAGGTTAGTGCATATAATGAAGTGAATATATGTAGGTAAGAACTTACGGGTTAGTTGAGTAGGCCATGCTGGGTACTGTCTGGGTATCTGATAATGGGTATACTTCTTCAGTTATATTAACTAATTATGTAATACAAAAATTCTGCCACATGTTATGACATATATATATATATATATATATATATATATATATATACGCGCCCGTACGCACACGCACATAAACGTATATATATATATATATATATATATTAAGTCTCATTCATTTCATACATACATGCGTAAGTGTTGGTATACATACACAATACAAACATGTTATATCAGGCTGAACGTAAATCACAATGTTGTCATAATGTTTGGACAAATTAAGAGATATGAAACATCAAAGTTAATAATAAAAATAAAGGAACATAAACATGCAAGCAAGGAAACCTACGTAACAAATAAGACGGTGTGTATGTATGTGTTTGTATGTGTGTCTCTGTGTTATTATGTGTTTGTATGTGTGTCTCTGTGTTTTTATGTGTTTGTATGTGTGTCTCTGTGTTATTATGTGTGTGTATGTGTTTGTATGTGTTATTATGTGTGTATGTATGTGTTTGTATGTGTCATTATGTGTGTATGTATGTGTTTATATGTGTGTCTCTGTTTTATTATGTGTTTGTATGTATGTCTCTGTGTTATTATGTGTTTGTATGTATGTCTCTGTGTTATTATGTGTGTGTATGTGTCTCTCTATGTTATGATGTGTGTGTATGTGTGTCTCTGTGTTATTATGTGTGTGTATGGGTGTCTCTGTGTTATTATGGGTGTGTATGTGTGTCTCTGTGTTATTATGTGTTTGTATGTGTGTCTCTGTGTTATTATGTGTGTGTATTTTTGTGTTATTATGTGTGTGTATGTGTGTCTCTGTGTTATTATGTGTTTGTATGTGTGTCTCTGTGTTATTATGTGTTTGTATGTATCTCTCTCTGTTATTATGTGTTTGTATGTGTGTCTCTGTGTTATTATGTGTTTGTATGTGTCTCTCTTTTTTTATGTGTTTGTATGTGTGTCTCTGTGTTATTATGTGTTTGTATGTTGTCTCTGTGTTTTATTGTTGTATGTTTTTTTTTATTTGTGTTTTGTATGTGTTTTTTTATGTTTATGATGTGTTTTATGTGTGCTTGTTTTTTATGTTTTTTGTATGTTGTTCTGTGTTATTAGGGGTTTTGTATTTTTTTGTTATTATGTGTTTGTATGTGTTCTTTTGTTATTATGTGTTTTATGTTTCTCTTGTTATTATGTGTTTGTTTTTGTTCTGTTTTTTTGGGTTTTTGTTGTTCTCTGTTTTTATTGTGTGTATGTGTCTCTCTATGTTATGATTGTGTGTATGTGTGTCTCTTTTTATTATGTGTTTATGTGTGTCTCTGTGTTTTATGGGTTTTATGTTTTCTCTGTGTTATTATGTGTTTGTATGTGTGTCTCTGTGTTATTAGGGGTTTTTTTTTTTTTGTTTTTTGTGTTTGTATGTGTTTTTTTGTGTTATTTGTGTTTGTATGTGTCTTTTTGTGTTTTATGTGTTTTTTATGTGTTCTCTTTTTTTATGGTTGTATGTTGTCTCTGTGTTATTATGTGTTTGTATTTTGTCTCTGTGTTTTTTGGTTGTATGTTTCTCTTGTTTTTATGTGTTTATGTGTTTTTTTTATTATGTGTTTGTATGTTCTCTTGTTATTATGTGTTTGTATGTTTCTTTTTTATTGTGTTTGTATGTGTTCTCTGTGTTATTATGTTTTGTATGTGTGTCTCTGTGTTATTATGTGTTTGTATGTGTCTCTCTGTGTTATTATGTGTTTGTATGTGTGTCTCTGTGTTATTATGTGTTTGTATGTGTCTCTCTGTTATTATGTGTTTGTATGTGTGTCTCTGTGTTATTATGTGTTTGTATGTGTCTCTGTGTTATTATGTGTGTGTATGTGTCTCTCTATGTTATGATGTGTGTGTATGTGTGTCTCTGTGTTAGTATGTGTGTGTATGTGTGTGGGTTCACTTACGTTCACACTGTCGGCCATATTCACCCGTCCCGTTGTTCCTATATCCAGGTTTACAGACACAGCCATAATAGGCATGAGTGTTAAAACATGACGCGTTTATACTACAATCATGTAGAGGGACTCTAATCCTCTTAACACATTCATCTAGATCTAGACAGGTAAAAGACAGGTAACCAATTAATGTACAGTTAAGTCTGACTAAACAAACCAAAAACAAGGGGGGGGGGGGGTTTAAACATCAATAGGTGACCGTAATAGGCAAGTTCCTCTGCTACACAGATGATAGATAATATTTATTGCCACCTCATATTACATTAGTATAGATAAGAAAACAAAACACTTACAATTTAGATATCATAACTAGTAAACAATAAATAAACATTTTGTTTACAATGTTTACCTTCTATCTTAACACTATCGTTGATCGTGTGGTAATCGACGTATATTCTACTGGTGCCCAGCTCTCCAGCGGAACTGTAAACACAATATAATGTAAACAAGCTGCAAATAATCTGTAAACAGCAATATACATGTATACATCTCTAACCCTGGTGTATCTCGTAAACATAAACAGCATTTCTCTCTAAAATCCAGAATTGTGCTGCTTATTTAAGATCTTCACCCGAAAGTCAGTCAACAAACAATAGATGCTCATTTTATTGTTCGTTAGAGATATGATGTTAAACGAAGATATACCAAAACAAATTTAATATATTGTGTTGAGAATTGTTAATTATTTGTCGATGTCAGACCACTATAGACCGTCACCCTTTTTATAACGTCATATATTTGTCTGATCCCAAATGTAGCGTTACATAAGGTAGAAAATATATATATATATATATATATATATTCGTGGACTATTTTGTTCTAAGTGGATGTTTTCTCAGGTATTCCGTGACATTTCCTGGCTTGGTCAAATTCAAGGACATTTCCAAGCCTGGAATTTTATTTTTTTATTTTTATTTTCCAGGTTTTCAAGGTTATATAATTCCATACATATTTACCTACTCACTCACTCACTCATACATTCACGCAAGCTTCCTTTTTATTTATGTGATATTTCCTATCTGTTTGCATGTGTGTGCGCGCACATGCGCGCATGTATCTGTCTATCTGTCTGTCTGTATTTACTTGTCCCTCCTATTACCTGAGATCCATACTACCCACATCCCTGCCTAACAGTTTATCTACATAGCTGTCGTAATATGTTTTCCTGTATATTTAATGTGCTGCTATCTACCTATATATGTACTTGTGAGTATTTAGTGTGTGTTATATATATATATATATATATATATATATATATATGTTGTGTGTGTGTGTGTGTCGATTTCTACCACCAAATTTTTTGCTTTGTTTCCACTAATTACCCTTTCCTGTCTCACTGTGTGTCTTACCTGTTGACTCACTCTACCTGTACCTGTCTCACTGTGTGTATTACCTGCTGTCTCACTCTACCTGTACCTGTCTCACTGTGTGTCTTACCTGTTGACTCACTCTACCTGTACCTGTCTCACTATGTGTCTTACCTGTTGACTCACTCTACCTGTACCTGTCTCACTATGTGTCTTACCTGTTCATATATGACCAGATAACATTTTCTATGTCAGTTTGAAGTACAGAACTATTCCTGGTGAAGTATAGAGCACAATGTGTGTAGATACCCGGATGTCCATCTGATAACCTTATTATCTTACTGCCGAGATACATGTCACTGATGTTAGAATATAACAACATCTGGTCTATCTGTAGTAGATAACAAATAGTAAATTGTTATAACAATATAGGTAACAGTCATGTCGTATATATATATATATATATATATATATATATATATATATCCTTTATGTTTGTTAATTTAGGAATACATCAACATCTCTTTATACAATCTCGATATTATCATTATTGTTCAGACTAGTATTGGTCTACACTTTGCTGTAGTCACTTAGATAGAGCAAAGTTTTATGTGCGTGGCTGAAACAACCCAAATACAGAGGAGGTACTACTAGGTATGGAAGCAACACTCTAGAGACATGCAGCGCAGTGTGATACCAAATGTGCTACGAGACTCCGCCCCCCACCCCCACCATAACCATTCCTATCAATCACAAATCAGATACCCAAAGTTCAACCAAAACACACCAATAAAGACGAATGATACAGGATGAGTGTTGCTAGATCGGAGAATGGTCTCGATTAATAAAATACTAGGATAGGCGCCAAATAGACGGAAAATATACTTGTCTTAAGTAGCGTACTAACACAGGTTATGTACTATATGTTTAATTATTAATTGATGTATACCTGCCATTGAACAACTTACCCCATCATATATAAGTCTAGCTGTCATGGCTGCATATTGTGTACTGATACGTAGCTTAGATGTATAATAGATACGTTCCATCTCGAATATTCCAGCTATCCACGTCAAGTTCAGGTAAATAGAGTAACCCGACGCACCTGGGTTAGGATAGGAAAAATAAGTTAGGGTGGAAACTGGCCAAGACGACCACCTGTCAGCAAGATCACGAAATGAATGCATTTCATCAGCAGCTGGTACAGTTGTTGTTTTGTTTTTTGGAGAAGATTGTATTTGTCACAATGTAAGATTTGAATATTTGTCACAATGGGAATTCCTCCATTCAGAACTTTCTGAAGATGTTGTAATGAGAAATGCCATACACTATGGTGCTTCTAGAGTCCATATGAGATACATCAAATGCATGGACAACTACAACACGTGTTTCTTGTATAAAACATCTTTTAGAGAATGTTTGTTCTTAATATTGTCAAAAATAAACTTACAATACGTTATTGACCCAATAGAGTAAAGATTCACGAATCTGTAATGGTCGGATTTTTACGGATTTTGTATATTGTACGATAACAAAATAAAGAATATCTGGTTCGGAACGAGTCCTATTTCACTGTAGATAGAACCTAAATAGGTTGTGTGTACATTGTGGAAATCAAACAACCAAGAACCGAAACTTGTAGTACACCAGATAAAACATAGGAAACCGTTGTAATTTGTTTCCGTATGTCAATGTGTATAATCGTGTATGTTTACTTTAGTGTAGGTATCTCCGTGTTGTAAAAAGTATTGTGTTGTATTATTTTTACCCTTTTTTTGTATCTCTATTTGCATGAACTATGGTACGTAGACATATAATTGGTTTACCTGGACGTGCTTATGTTGAAATGCACGTGTACGTGTGTGTGTATATATATATATATATATATATATATATATATTTGTGTGTGTGTATGTGTGTATTTGTGTATGTATGTGTGTGTGTATACATATGTGTGTATTTGTGTATGTGTGTGTGTGTATACATATGTGTGTGTTTGTGTGTGTATGTGTGTGTGTGTGTGTGTGTGTATACATATGTGTGTGTTTGTGTGTGTATGTGTGTGTGTGTATATATATACATATGTGTGTGTGTATGTGTGTGTGTGTGTGTACTCACGTTGACAGTCGTCAGCTGATGTATACCTAAAGAAGCCCCCTATACATCTACACTGTGTAATACCCATCTCTCTAACACAATGAGTGTTACTGTTATTATGACATTGATCATCACAATCTGATGGCTCCATCTGATCCACGGGTATATAAGGCGCTAGAGTAGGACCTGACATAATGATAACACAACTGACATTAGACAGGTAGATAGACAGGTATAGTGATATGGATAGGAACAGACAGAGAGATGGGTAGAGGCACAAACGGGGAGATAGACATACAGCGATGGTGTAAACATATTCAACAAATGACGCCTGTATATTTTAGTGTTATTAATACTTACGTATAATACAATCAGTATCGTTGTCATTCGGCATGTACCAAAACGAACAGAGGCACATAGTGGTGACGTCATCACATTCGCTGTAAGTCATCACGGCTGAGCAGTCTTCATCTATGTCGCATGGTGACGTCACATTGCCTGGAGGTTAATACAATATTTGTGACTTATTGAAAAGATCGTAAAATATTTCGTTTACAACCAATCATATGTAACTAAAAAGTGTTATCAGTAATGATAATCAAGGTGTTTGATTTACTAACTTCACCCTGCTTCACTGCGATAATGGTATGGTAAAATGTTTATTTTAAAGGGTTAAAAGGGTATATATTGTAAAAGGGAAGCGAGCACATGATCGTTTTTCCCTTACAACACACACACACACACAAACACATGCGTGCATACACACACGCGCGCGCGCACACACACACACCCAGAGAGAGAGAGGTGTCCACAATCTGACAGTTAATACATTATCTCATGTCAAGTTACTTCTTTTGTCAGTGCGTAAGATACCTCATAAACATAGATACAACAATGAACGTCATTAAATGATTTTAAAAATGATCAATTAATGCATTATTTACATCATCACATTGTTAATTGCTCACTTATTGTTAGATAATCGACATACAATGATTTCCCTCAGTTATTTATAGCACGAGATCCCCAGTTTTTCCATGAAAACTTACGTCCTCAACAACACTTTTATGATACTGAGTGATATTTTGACTCTCATATCTATATAACAGACATGTATCGAGAGAGATTGATCCAGGTCAGAGCGCCTACAGATCCAGACAATGATACCCTAACGTTCTATTTGTTCTTTCCGAATTCCCTCAACTGTCGCGGAACACTTACACCCCCCCCCCCTTCCCAAACAAAACAGCTGAGGACGTAATAACAAATTGCATAAATCCTGAATTATTGGGTTTATGTGAACTATGCAAGAACTATACTATTATTGAAGACAGTCAGTAAGGTCAACCTGACATCAGCCGTAAATAACACAATAGCTTCAAACACGATCGTGTATACTGTCACTGAGAGCGAAGAAGGGTGAGGGAGGATTTAGTTCATTTTGTTGTATAGTCCGTAACAAGGATAACTGAAGAAATTGGTTAGTATTTTGTATAGAATCGGCGCTGGTCTCTTCTGGGACATAATGTGATGGACGGAGAACTCTTATACGGGGAACAATCCCATAATGGGAAGTACCACTTTAGACAGGTTAAACATACTGAGATACAAGTGTACCGGGTTATCACATCAACAATACCAATTACGACCATAATAATTAATATACTGTGAATCAATATAAAAATGACTTTGACCCGAAATGATAAAAGTGGACATATCATATCATAAAATAAATTTGTTGTTGTGTAATTGTTCAGTGACACCTTAATGGAAGCAAATCTATCAACAATTACATGTGTCCATTTATCTTTTGATCAGGTAATATCACTCATTAGTCAACTATTCTATATCGTTGTTTACGACTCTTAACTCTAATCTTCAAAACCTGAACCTAACTTATATAATTAAAAATAATTAAATATTATAAACAAATATCCAACATTTATGCTTCAATAACATTAGATGTTGTGTTTATTATAGTACATACGTCTATAACACGTGCTGTTGTCTTCAGCTTTCAGGTATCCCAGTAGACACTGACAACTTCCGGTTTGATTGACATCGCAGTAACTATTGTCAATAACAGCTACACAGTCAATATCGTCATAACATGGACTACTAACCTCACCTGTTGGATATATATATATATATATATATATATAGTATTTATAAATCATCAATTTTATAACATCCTCCAAACGCCTATATTATCATTTTTATATGTTAGAAACTGCTGTAAGCCTTTGTTACAATCTGTTACATGTAACATTATTATACAGAGCCATGTGCTGTTAATAATCTGTAAACATAGTTGATTAATACTTACGGCGGGTACAGGTAGTGTTGTCATCTGATATCATGTAACCTAGGTAACACATACACTGTGTGCCATGTTGACAATAACTATATTCCACAGCATCACTACAATCAGTGTCAATTAGACATTTGTCATATATCTTCCCTGTAAGAGATGACAGTAAATATGAGGATATATACATATTACAAATATTGTCAACAAGTGTCTGATATATCGGTAGATTATAAATATAAACACATAAATAAACAATTCTTAAATGCATGTTATTATTATTATTATTATTATTATTATTATTATTATTACTATTATTACTACAATCATCATCATCATCATCATCATCATCATCATCATCATTGTAAATAATAATCATACAGTAATGAATATCGGAATAAGTTTATAAAATAAATTAGACGATTATTATATATATCAGGGTCTCTCTCTCTTCAGGTTGTTGTCATTTGGTGATAAATATATAAGATTTATAAACATCACGAAAACCTGAGCCTAAAACCTTTATTATATCTCACACACATAAATACCTTTAAACGAGTAGGATGTGTTCGGACATTAAATATATTAACTGAAGACGATGAATACACTTTGTTTTAATATCAATATAATCAATTTATTAATAATTTACACATAATTTCAAATATATTCTACATGTCACCGAATTTCTACCAAAATCATTCTGAAAAAAAAGACCTATCATCGTCTGATTACGATCAATATTATTAGAATATCAAATAGAATACGTACACCAATACTACTACACATATCACTTACTACAATCATACCTGGTGACAATAATTAAACAATCACCTTAATTAATACACCTGCATAAATAATGCATCATCACAGTAGATTTTGATTATATATATATATATATATATATATATATATATATATATGATTATGATCATAGATGGCTATAAGACGTGTGATCTGTGTAATGTGTTTATAAAAGATGAGCAAGTTATGTGACATGTGTTATATACATCATGTTTGCGGGTGTGAGGTGTCATATATGTATAATCCTACCCTATGAGATACATATACACTGACAGAGAGCATGATGTAAACATTAATATAAACTAAACACTGTATAACAAAGTAAATACCAACGAATGATATATGCTGTGAGTTTTAGATTGTGTTTTCAATTTGTGCCGGAATTTGTGTTTAATATTATTATTTTTCTCTCTATAAGTAACTTGGTGTGTGTGTGTCTGTTTGTGTGTGTGTGTGTGTGTGCGTATGTGTATGTATGTACGTATGTCTTTGTATGTACATGTGTGTGTCTGTATGCATGCGTGCGTCTCTCTCTCTCTCTCTCTCTATATATATATATATATATATATATATATATATATGTGTGTGTGTGTGTGTGTGTGTAGATATTTAGTAACATGTATTATTCACCTATTCATATAGTACAACCTAGCCTCTATCACCTCTATCAAATATTTAGATTAGGTAATATTATCTGATCATGATACCATCTCATCGATATTAACTTGTCATTAACCATAAATAACATGAAATAATAAATAAACTGCCCTAAAATGAATACGTATGTCTTTATGTCAGTGTATGAGTGAGTAAGTGAGTGAGTATATGAGTGAGCCAATCAGTCAGTCAGTCAGTCAGTCAGTAGTTGGTTTAGCCTCAGTCCTAATTTAATTTGATATAATTGGTCTATTACCACGGGAAATGAGAAACGCAATTATATATATATATATATATATATATATATATATATGATATACGTATGATATCTCTATAATATGTGAATCATATACAAATATATATAGTAATGTATCTTATATGGGTAAAAGCTCAACACAATAATTATAAAAAACAAGAAAAAAATAACACATCTCGTTATATTGATAATAAACTGAAAATTTGTCTCTTTGACCAAACAGCACTCTCAATTCGTACGGACTATATATATATATATATATATATATATAAATCTGGCAAAAAGACCGTGTCCTTTTTTTCGTAAGAACAATTATACAATATATAACTAGTATACACCTAGAATGAAGCAGTTAATTTTGACTCCAAACATTTCATACAAATAGAGCTGTAAAATAACTGATAGAATGTTTCTAGATCTTATCACATACGATTAAACAAACGGGCAACAAATTGTCAGCCAACTACCAAAGTAAAAATTGAACCAGACAGGAAACGACAGTAAATTAGAACTCTGTCTTAGATAACAGCTGCTCACCAGAAGATCCTTATCCAACTCAGACCAGTCTGGAACATCTCAAAACAGTAGGACTCAGTTGTCATTTAGACAAAGTGAGTGAAGAATGGTTAAATTTGTTTTATTTCCCGTGTCATTGTCATGTCAGTCAATGGCCGTGTAATCGAACTTACCCGAAACACGGTAATTATTAAATATAAAATCATAAAGGGGCAAAGTAAAAATAAATGACACCTATATGTAAGCATTAGCAAATTCGGGCGACCTCAATACAATAATATATTAAACATACCAAAAACAGAAAGATATTCGAAAAGAAAGGATGGTTGGTAATTACGATAGTCTTCGCTTAAATATAGTTAATTGGATTTCATGAATATTAAATTAACATTACTATACACCTATATCGTGTCTTTGTCAGGTAGCACAATGACATATCATTGTCGTCTGATCTATTGTTTTTATGTCCTTTCCTAAAATAAGTATTACTATAATAATAATAATAATAATAATAATAATAATTATTATTATTATTATTATTATAGATATGAATATAAATGCACGCATGTATATTGTTTGTTGTGTTGACTTATAACTGTTATCATCATCATCATCATCATCGTCGTCATCATGATTATCAATTATTAATCATCATCATCATCATTACCATCATTAGCCCATTTCAGTGAGAGTTAGCCTGTATATCACCATCTTCCAATGGTATTACCCAATAATCTAATTGTTTCTCTTTATATTCCTTCAGTTTTTTTATCTTTTCAGTATAAACTTGTCTGAAGTAAAATAACAACCAAACAATTAGCATAATTAAACCACAAATCATGAATATGTTAATCGCCACTAGAAGCACGTTGTTGTTGTTGTCGGCTGAGAAGCAGCGATTGGCTCCCATTGGGCCGCGGTAACCCACGTCACAGACGCACATGCGCATCTCGGACTTCACGGCACAAAATGAATGGCTAAAGGAGGCGCTACAGTCGCGGTCGTCGGTACAGGCGTCGCCGACTACTCTCAGCGGACAAAACTTCCGGTCGGTACTTGGATATCTGCCGAGACGGCAGCTGCACGTGCCGTTCACGCATGCGCTGCCTATGACTGGACAGTCTGGATCACCCAGACACAGCTCGTCGATCCTTCTCATGTTACAGATCCGGGGACCGAGGTCTGTTTTGTAGCCACGACCGCACGTGCATCGACCGTTAATGCACGTGCTGTTGCCGACACCGTAACATTCGTGGTCAAAATGGCAACCTTCGCCAATCTCACCTGAAACATTAAGCCAGGCTTATCTCTATCTATCCTTAACGGCTACCCGGAGAGTACTTGCGAGTACGTTTCAGTGTACGCGTGTTTGGCCGTGATAGGCTGAAATGTATCCAGCCAGCCAACATTCAACTACCTATGCATGCGGAGATGCTGACACACAATAACGTAAACGTGCAAACATGTAAACATGTAAACATGCAAGCCTGTAAAAGTGGAAATATGCTTTGATCGTGCTAATTAACGTGCACTAGTGTGTTCTAGTGAGCTTTGGTCTTTAGGTTACCGGGATCGTGGGAACATTGGTAGGATGACCACACACACACACACAGACACACACACACAGACGCACACAGCTCGGTATATGGACATCAGCAACAGTCCTACAACCATAACAAGGGCATTAAATCGATGCGACGATACGCCTTAAGTGATATACACACATATACGGATATTCGTACTAAGGATTGGATTGGTAAAGCGAGAATAGAGGACGGGAATCTCCCTCAGCTCAAAGATGCGATATATGTCCGCGCACGCGCGCTGCTACTACGGCGTGGGTGAGAAGCTTCGGGTAAAGCGATAAGCCACTAGGCATCTGCTCGGTTAGCCAATCAGCTACTGTAGCTCTGATGACGTCACTTACTTAGCTCGCACCGCCGTATGGCCTCGACGCGATATCCCGATGCGCATGCGCAAACGTTCTCATCGCGTATATCGCCACATCTGGATTGGTTGAAAGATAGGAGGCACTCGAAATCCTCAGTACACAGGTCTCCAATCCGCAAAGGTATACATTCTGTATTATTCGAATACGCGACGAATCCGGACGAACAAAAACAAGTTCCGTTTCCGCAAAAACTGTTGTCCACTGCGTTATAGCAATCGCTATCTATCAGGCATGTGTCATCGTATATCCTTCGCAGTACGCAGGTGTCTGAGTATGTATCGCCGTAGTAACCGGAAACGCATGCGCAGCTGCCATGTACGCATGCGCTGTGCGTTACGGCGGTGGCACACTGTATATCAGTGGAGCAGTTATCGGTGATTCTGAGAAGCTGACATGCCGATAAGTTAACACTTTGATATCCGATATCACAACGACAGGTGGCGTTGAAGCAGGCCGAATATTTAATCGGGAGAGTGCAGTCTTCTTCGCTCTCGCAGAAATCATATAACTCCTTAAAGACACACTTCGAACCATTATCGGCAGGTTTATAACCGGTCACGCATGCACATAAATGATTCCTGCACGCAGCGTGTCGTACGCCAGTGTAACAGTCAACGTCCATTGTACAAAAGTCATCAATCTGTCTGTAGACACACTGGGTGTGATTATTAACTGGTTTGTGACCGATGTCACATCCACAGAATCCCTCATTACAATGGCTGCGCCCGACAGCCGAATAGCAATCTCTGTCCGTCCGACAGGTGTCGCCAATAATTCTTAGGATACACTCTTGGCGTGCGTCAATTGGTCGATAACCATAATCACATGTACAGTTACTATAATGACAGAAACTATGATTCACTGAAGTTGAGCACTCTTCCTTGTTCTGACAAAAGTCTCCGATACGGTTAGCGCGACATTCGCGTCCCTCATTCTCCACGTGATATCCGATCTGGCAGACACACGTGCGGTTCGTGCACAGACTGTGCGTTACCGCGGCGTAGCAATCAATGTTCGCGCGACACGTGATGTCACCAATTCTGCGCAGTGGACAGCTTTTTCCTGACTGGGTTTCGTGTCTGCCCACATCGCAGACGCATTTTCCAGCGACGCACTTGCTGTACTCTATGACAGCGGTGCAGGATATGTGTGACTGGCACGTGCTGTTGCCAATTCTATTCCTAATACATTTTGTATTATCGTGACTGGCATAGTATCCTGTGTTACAGATACACGTATCACTGGAGCAATGGCTGAATCGAACGGCAGCCGAACAGTCTACATTCAGACGACAGGTGGCATCACCGATGCGGCGCAGTATACACGTCATGTTGTCGTCACTGGCCTGATAGCCATCATCGCACAAGCAGACGGTGACGTCACAATGACTGTGCTCGACGGCGGCACTGCAGTCTACATCCACCGAGCACGTGGTATCCCCGATACTGCGCAGATAGCAAGTCTTGTTCGACGTGTCGGGGTTATATCCGAGGTCGCAGACACACACCCCGCGGCTACAGACGCTGTCATCGACGGCGAACGAACAGTCCATGTCCACCCGACACGTTGAGTCGCCGATCTTTCTCAGTGCGCATGCGTCCCGCTCCGAGGTCGAATGGTAGCCGAGCTTACAGTCGCATCGCAGCCCGTTGCCACACTTGCCATTCGGTATGGTGGCGCTGCAGTCGATGTCCACGTGACACGGATCGCCGACTAAGTTCGGCGTGCACGCAGTCATATGACCCGTGTCGTAATGGCCAACCATACAAGAACACCACCCAGCGGTGCACACACTAAACGGTATCACACTGATACAGTCGATATGTTTGGAACACAGGCTTCCCAGGGACCCTTGGTAAATGAGGATAGTCGAAGAAGTGGACAGAGTCGTTGGAAAAGAAGTGAGAAAACAAATGGGCAAAGAAAAGGAGAAGTGAGTGGAGATTCAAGGAAAGATGTGGCCAACGAAAATCACGACGAAATTACCAAAGAAACGGGCAGGGAAATGAGGTGGGGTAGCATGTGAAGTGAGCAAAGAAATATGAGATAATTTAGAGTAGAAGTGGGCAGAGATGTGCGGATGTGGGGGTTCAGATTATTTTCCAACGGGTGGGCGTGGGGTGGGGGGCGGCGTCAGATGGACAACGAAGTGAGTAGGAGAAGTGGGCAGAGAAGAGAAATATATCACATCAGTGACACGAGAGAGTGAGAAAACATGGGAAAGAAATGCGTACCATCTGGCGGCATTTCTTTGTTATTTGTACATCACACAACCTGTGACTAAGAAGGATACGAAGTATGACGTCACTGACTTGTACAACTTCCGATGTCGACCATGTAATAAAAAATTAATAATAATAATAATAATAATTACTTATGATTTGCTTTAATAAATAGATGACGTTATTACGGGATCCTGATTATAAATAGTCTGTTTCATGTATATAATAAATTAAAATAAAGACAAATCAGATAAGAGTTACTTGATGTTATTTAAAGGTAGTCAAATGCTATGGATGCCTGGATCCAGGCTAAATAAGAACTGTCCCGTGTTAAGCGTGTCAGGCAAATTTTGGCCAGCAGGCGGAAAGTACTGATCAGTATCAAACAAGTACTGTCAAACACGAGGCAAATACTACAATAGTACAAGTACTCGATTACTTGTTTCGGCTTCATCCGGTCATTATCCAGTCCAAAGGTAACATTGCCCAATGTGAGAGAAGTATTACCGAGTATCATAAAGGTGCTAATTAACGACAGGCAAGTGTTATATAACATCAGTCAAGTATTTATTTTATCCGGTGCAGTGAGTCACAGTGTTAGCAAAGTGTAGTACTAAGTTAGACGGGTGCTGTTCGGTGTTAGACAAGAAATGTTCGTTGTTATATGGTCAACTGTTAGACAATGATATGGTTATAACAAAGTGTAACACGTTAGGTAACACCATAAATGTATCTAGAGAGGTGGGAACGTTGTTTATTTTTAACATTCATCTTGCCTGTTAGTTACTTACTTTTAATACATATAGTCCCATTGCCGTTCTCGTAGTATCCGGGGAGACACCAGCAGATACCCTTTGTGCAGTTACTGTACGCTACTGCGTCTGCGCAATCGGCTTCCAACGCGCACGTAGC
>JAODUP010000353.1:585000-780000 GCA_025642065.1 Paralvinella palmiformis | reverse complement strand
CTGACCTTCGTCCGACTTATCGCCGCAGTCGTCCGAGCCATCCAGTAACCACGAGAGGCGTCTACAATAACCATTGAGACAACTGAAGCTTCCATTTCTGCAAGCTTTGCCCGCGGGCACTAAACAGGAAGCGGGAAGAACGAAGAAGAAAAAGAAAACAAAATGGCAGCCATGAGAAAACAAACCACGTTATGATTACGATATCACAATTACTGGCATGACGTCATGCAAGAAGCAATAGGCCGGGAATTACTTCGATTGTGATGGCGGTATTTGAAACGCACTCATAATGCCAGGTCAAAAAGTAACGAGTCCCCCGGAGCATGCGCATCCCCCTGTTCCCCGTTGGCGCCCTTGTGGGTCAGTCTGTGCGCATGCGCAGGCGGAGATGCCTGGATGGTCACCTCGTGAACTGACGACATGCCGGTTAAACAGAATAGTAATAATTATGCTAAGAACAAGAGGGTTAAGAACAAAACCTCAGGTCTCTTTGTTGGGTACATGCGTAGGGTACGGACAATGATGCGCATCGTGTAAATGGTTTCTGGGCATGCGCACAGTGAACACGACCTCTGACCTTCATCTGTGCCATCGTGGCAGTCGTCTTGGCCGTCCAGGTACCACTGATTTGGTGGGCACCGGCCGTTTAAGCATGAAAATCCGGGGCTTTTACAAGGAAAGGGGACTGAAAAACGATGACGTCACGTCGTTTTATCAAACAGTCGAGTGTTCATTATACGCCATAATGCGCTATGATAGGTTTTTGAACATAAGATAAATAGTGATGATCAAATTATGATGCTGGGAGATAGAAAATATGCTTTTTTCAAGGTATCCAATGTTTTTTTGGTTTAGTTAAAAATAGAACTGTCTCATATGAGACGTGTTGGTCATAACGTTATGGTCAGTTTATAACTGGCAATGTCTGTACTAAATAAAGTGATCAAACCCCCCCCCCTCCCTCCCCAGTACCCGAACACGGAATAGTTATCATCCAGTGAAATATAATTGACAATTTGACGAATCTATATCATAATATCTATGGGAGGTTTAGAGACCAAATAAAATACTCCGCGTTTATGGCTGTAATGTGACCGCGTTAAACAGGATAAAAGGAAGTAGTTCCACTTTTGCGATCTCCTACACACACACACACACACACACACACACACACACACGCACACACAGACGCACACACGTCATGTGTAGTTAAACCTATCATTAAACACTAGCTAAGATCATGGCTAGTCGTATGATGTAACGGGGCACAGAAAACGAGGGCTTTCAAGTGTGACCAATAATAAAACAACTCAACGCCCCTCCACGTATATCTGATACCAGGAAATAGATGGAACTAAGGAGGTGATCAATTCTAGTTGGTCACTTATTTGATATAGAGACACAGAAAGGACTATATTTAGCTTATCTACAGAAAATTCCGAAATCAATCATTTCAAATACAGATACTTCTACAAATCTGAAAGCTACAAATACAAAGACATTATCTTTCAATTTTAAAAACGTTAGACACAAAATGTCAGACAATTGACAATGTGTTACTTTGAAATAATGTTTGTGTATGTGTGTATGTGTGCATGGTTATGTGTGTGTGAGTATGTGTGTGTGTGTTGATGTGCCTGTGATTGCTTAGGTGTGTGTGTGTTTAAATATATATGTGTATGAGCATATATATATATATATATATATATATATATATATATATACCATCATCCTGATTATCGGCAGGAGTGTCATCTTGATGTAGATAAATGAGAACTTCTGAGAACTTTTACATTAAATATTTACCTTCATCAGAGTTGTCCAGACAATCATTCACCGTATTATTGACTTTTTCCAAAGGAATACATTTACCATTGACGCAGGTATATTCTGTGACATTGTTACACTGGCTGGTTACTGGAAATATACACAAACAAAATGCTGAATACGGAACTATTCGCATAAAAAACATTGAGAAGTAAGACTACGGAAGTCTCAACGTAAAAACATTGAGAAGTAAGACTACGGAAGTCTCAACCTAAAAACATTGAGAAGTAAGACTACGGAAGTCTCAACGTAAAAACATTGAGAAGTAAGACTACGGAAGTCTCAACGTAAAAACATTGAGAAGTAAGACTACGGAAGTCTCAACCTAAAAACACTGAGAAGTAAGACTACGGAAGTCTCAACGTAAAAACATTGAGAAGTAAGACTACGGAAGTCTCAACGTAAAAACATTGAGAAGTAAGACTACGGAAGTCTCAACGTAAAAACATTGAGAAGTAAGACTACGGAAGTCTCAACGTAAAAACATTGAGAAGTAAGACTACGGAAGTCTCAACCTAAAAACACTGAGAAGTAAGACTACGGAAGTCTCAACGTAAAAACATTGAGAAGTAAGAGTACGGAAGTCTCAACGTAAAAACATTGAGAAGTAAGAGTACGGAAGTCTCAACGTAAAAACATTGAGAAGTAAGAGTACGGAAGTCTCAACGTAAAAACATTGAGAAGTAAGAGTACGGAAGTTTTCGCGTAAAAATATTGAGAAGTAAGAGTACGGAAGTCTCAACGTAAAAACATTGAGAAGTAAGACTACGGAAGTCTCAACGTAAAAATATTGAGAGGTAAGACTACGGAAGTCTCAACGTAAAAACATTGAGAAGTAAGACTACGGAAGTCTCAACGTAAAAACACTGAGAAGTAAGACTACGGAAGTCTCAACGTAAAAACATTGAGAAGTAAGAGTACGGAAGTAGAAACGTTCGGAAGTAAAAGTCAGTAATATTAGATCGTAGACAGTGTTAATAATATATATGAGGAAGGGTTCAGTGTGTATACAACAAAACAACAATCACAACAACAACCTGCTGCTGCTAATTAACATATTGTTTGAATTAAGATAATTGATGAAAATTGAATAGATGAAGGGAGAAACTAATAACATGGTATAACCCCCCCCCTTTTTTTAGATATCTCGATAGAAACAGGAAGTTGTTTGTCTGACTTAGCCTTATTTAGCCACATTCCTAACCGAGTATCGGGATATTTTAATTGGTAAAAAAGGATCGAATTCTTTCCATTGAGTGTCTCCATAGATCAGCCAACCATACGGTGTTGTTGTTGTTGTTGGTCGTTGTTGTTGGTGGTGGTGGTTGTTGGGATGTGAAGTCTACGTCAAGCTGCTGTTGGTTGGTTGGGTAACGCGCTAATTAGCGTACAATGTTTCTGTAAGCCAACTGACTCGCATGTTTCTACCAAAGTAATTATTTACAGGCTTCACTTATTTCTCTTCAACGCGTTCACGCCAATAAATGTCTTAATTGGCGTTAAGAGAAACATTCGAGTTAAAAGGAGGTCGGCTACTGCATTAAGCCTTTTGTTGCGGCAACTCTTCTGGAAACTGACATTGATATTATGATATAATAGTTTTCTATTCGAAATTGCATTCATATAATCCCTTAGCGTACAGATGCCGGATTTGACATTCAGATTAAAGGCGCTGACATCCAGATAAACGTCACAGTGAGCTCCGGTGGCCTAGCGGTTAAGCACCGGCACTTGGTGCCAACGGTCACAGGTTCGAACCCCGTAAGAGGTCGAAACTTTTCCAGGGATTAATTTCTCGGCTCACTACATCGTGGGTGGATGACCGCGTTAAATGGCGCTGCCGTCTCCACTGAATTATTTAAAATAAAGGGGGACGTTAAAACCCCCTGAGGACGTAAAACACTCTGGCAGTGACCACCCTCAGGGTATTTCGGCTCCATCTTTCCGTACTGCTCCCCTGTGAGTGGTGGGGGAGGAGGTTTCTCAACCATAGAGGCTGTCCTGATTAAGCGACAGCCTGGGGATTCTCCCCGAACAACAAAACCATAAACGTCATGACATCCAGATAAAGGTCTTGACATCCAGATAAAGGTCTTGACATCCAGATAAAGGTCTTGACATCCAGATAAAGGTCTTGACATCCAGATAAAGGTCTTGACATCCAGATAAAGGTCTTGACATGCAGATAAAGGTCTTGACATCCAGATAAAGGTCTTGACATCCAGATAAAGGTCTTGTCATCGATACAATAATCGTGCTACATCAACATAAACGATGCCATCCGTATAACCCTTCGACATACTGATAGTGATTCTTATATCCAGACTTTTAAATTGAAGCATCGGCATTGTTATGAATGTCTCATTATCTATACAGAGATTTAAAAAAAAACAGGCCTTAGCATCCAATGACGGATACCTCGATATGTCTCTTGTTGATCCGGTGTTCTAGATTAATACACTAAACTAAAACATTCGGATTTGTTCAGTCTGTTTCCTTCCCACTTCATCTCGTCTTCCATCGGCAGCGCATTATAACTGAGACGAAAGATAAACCGGAAGCGAAACAACACCGCTGTACACTCGGCGCATTCTTTCGATCCCGATTCTATGACGTCAGTAAATCAATCAACGACTCCCCTCCGATTTGAAGTGAACTAACGGAAGAGATAGAGACTGGAAGACGCCATACGATAATCCGTTAGTCGGCTAATATATAAAAAAACTGTAATCTAAATCAGGACGATCTCTCTACGATAAAACTTAAACGACATGTTTTTATATGATAAGGAATTATATCGGCGAGTAATACCTTTAGATATGATGACCAAGGTGATGATAAATAGGTAGGTGATGATCGGCGCCATATTGGATAGTGATGGCGCTGATGATGATGATGCTGATGATGATGATGTCCACCTCTTGTCCTTGCCCCGGTTCTCACATCATATCATCGTCCTTCCATTAGACTAGCCATCACGTTCTCGTCCCTCCCAGGGGACCGCGACCTTCCGACGTACACATAAATCAATCGGCTAACAGCGACGCCCTCTGGTGCGCGTTACGATAGCTTTTCATACACAGTGTGGCATATTTCAGCAGCAAACTAACTTATATACTAGCCTGCTCGGAAGACGTTTTTTTTTTGTATAACAACTGAATCTTTCCACTCGACATCTCATATAAACAATCTTTTCCTCTAAGACGGCAACCCGCGGTACAACAATTCTCGGTTGATTGTATAATATTTACTCATCTCAAGTTACACAACACAAATATCTTGCCAGGCGGACGACCCAGTCTCTAAACATCCTATCAGGATCGTGTTATCGTCCTCTCACATTTCGCTCTCATCAAACTCAAGTTAACTAATACCCGCATTGGCATAACCGTGATTTCTACGTCCTATTCCAACGGTTGACTACCGACGGAGTGAGCTGACACTCGGTGTAGCTGCCAACTGGACGGGAAGAACGGCAACGAGATTACGAGAGCAGAACGTTCACGTTCCGAGGTGTGATAACCTGCCAGCTAGAGATGACACGACGTCGGCTTGCTGTGTCTGCTAGACACGTTCAAGGCGAACACCAATTCTAGAGATTAACCTACGGCTAGATACAACTGAGAGCCGATGACCGACTCCCGGCCCTCTCACTACCGTCGAGCCCGAGGCCGACTTCCTCGTGAGAACGAGCCATTGGTAAACTCTACTACGGGCTGGGATCGGCGTAAAGTGTGATTTAGCGCCGTTGAGTGTTGCCGATCAATGGCACTTGATAATAAACAGCTGTGTGGCTGCAGTGATCTATCGAATATTGCTCTCTATACTCTGACAACACGATAGACAAACGGTAGACAAACGATAGGAAATAGCCACTTATATGTCAATGGTCTGTGGGTAGATGTCAAACAATTAACTAGTTCTAACAATTGAACTTTCTTTTCCAATAACAAATGTCGATAATGATACTGATATAATGATTTATATAACGTAATTATTGGAACAGATAACATAAATATATCTATTATTTATATAACACGGAGAAGCCCTAAAATTTTTTTGATTCTGGTATTTCTGGGAGATATACCTACGCATACGGTAATGTGACAAACAATTGTGTCCGCCTATAACAGCTTGTCTTTAGAAATGAAAAATCGAAGGCCCTTTAAATACAAAGGCCAGATAAAAATTAAAAAACCAAAAAAACAAAAAAAAAATTTTTAAGAAAAAAAAAATGGGTTAAAAAAAGAAATAAAAAAAAATTTGTTGTTATTTTCGATTATTAACTTTATTTAAATTTAGAATATGACATGTTACTAACATTTATTTATTATTTATGAGGTGGAAAGATTTATCCTTAATTAACAGAAAGACAACTAAAGTCTAAGTTTATTTTAGCACGTAAATAATAAGACGTTTAAAATTATTTTATGATAAACCTTATTTTCCCGACACAATGTTTCAGCTTAGAATATCTTTAACTGATCAACTAACAAATTCTTGGGATATAATAATAATAATAATAATAATAGCTATTAATACATACAAATAGAAGCACACTTCACAGTAAGTAGAATGCCAAAAGCCCATAGTAAAGACGTAAGGATGCTCGCCTAACTAATGAAGTTCACGATACCTTAATATTTAGACGTTTATAATAGTTCTAGAATAAATCCATTTCTCTCCCAACGTATTAGATTTCAATGTTTTCGACCGATCAGCCTCGGCCCATTTAACCTATAATGTGCACAAAAGTGGCCGTAAAACACAAATCATCATCATCAACATCATCATCATCGACCGATCAACTTGTCAATTATTGATAATGTCTCGATATTTACGTTCTTTTCGAGAAACAACGATTAAGAAATGTCGTAAAATAGTTATCCCGAAATCAATATTAACAAGATATAGGTTTAGTATGAATAACTTGTTGGATTAGTTATAAGGTACCGTATTGAGAGATAAGGGATTGTATGGGAAGGATAGACAAATAGAGGATAAGATGCTCTCAAGACGAAACATCGACATATGAGAGAGATAGAGATCGGCTGACTCAAGTGATATTGATCGATTGTTTTATTGAACTACGAGAGTCATCTAGTTAACGTGGAGCTGGATCCAGTTATCTGTCAAGAGGCTAAAGTTATCTGACCGATACGAGATGGAGACTGTTTGTGGTGTTTTCGTGATTCTAGACATTTATGTATCCTGTTACAATGTATTATACCAGTCCATGTGTTTCTATAGTCAACAGTGTATGTACGTATATCTGGTATATATTTAATTGGTGTAATTAATAAAACAAACTAAAGTGAATAATATTAATTTTATCTGTTTAAATAATCACCGACTGATAAGTGACTAGCAACTGAACGAACCTATAATGATATTAAGATGTCAATAAAGTGAGGTCTTAGATACGATCAGTTATTTATTTATAATCTTATTCTATATAACTGATTGTTCTTTAATAAGTCTTCATTGGGTGAGTGAATGAGTAAGTGAGTGAATGATTGATTGAGTGAGTGATAGCGTAGGGAGTGAGTAAGTGAGTGGGTGTACCAGGAAGCGTGTCAGTGGGAAAGTAAACGAGTGAGTTATGTTTAGTCTCGTAATTGAACGCATACTGGATATAAAAGTTAGAGGATCTCCCTAGAGAAATGCGACAATCAGATGAAACATCCCACTAACGTGTGGGAAACATCGTAGTTGGAAACGACTAAATATTGATATACTTAATCACCTCTATGTACCGATGTGTCGGGTTAACATCACTCACTCACTCACTCACTCACTCACTCACTCACTCACTCACTCACTCACTCACTACTCACTCACTCACTCACTCACTCACTCACTCACTCACTCACTCACTCACCAATCACTGCCAAGAAACCTGTCCAGGAAGACCACCGTTATCTAATTGTCGTACCCTAGGTGGTCTTCCGAAACATGTCTTACTATAGAGCCATCTCGTACCAAAGGTTCTGTTTGGGTTCAAAGTTCACTGATAACAGTTACCTATCGCGTCGGTTGTCTCACGTCTTAGATATTTATCCAGCGACCAGTTTTTTTTTACTCCGTTAGCGACTTCTTTGATCTGGATACAATACACACAAATCTCCAGACAACAGACGAACGCCAGAAACACAGGAAAATACCATTTTCTACACTGCGTCCATCTTCTCTCCGAGTTGTGCTACTACTTCTGTCAGACTCCAATGGCGGTTATCCTAAAAACCATAAGAACACGTCCACCATCCATAGGTACTTGATTGTACTTTAAACTATCAGATTCGGGCCATCAATTTGAAGAAGAAAAATACCGGAAATCTGGCATGGATGCTCCAGTGAACAGTTTGAAAGTGTACGAGTTTTAATGCTTCGTAATTTACCAATGAATACTTTTAAGTTTGTGAATATGAACGCTTCGGATAACTAGTCACCATTTTATAAAAGTGAAGTAATCATTGCTTTATAACCCCCATCATAGTCCATTTCTTTGACGAGGTGAAGGACGCCTTGTGCGTCTCTGCGATCCAGAGAGCTATGCCAACGAGAGCTTTGGCTTCTTTTAGGAACTCCGAAGCTAGACTGGTTAATGGGTAGAGGCTAGACTGAAATAAAATACCCGTGAGACGAGCGTAATGAAGATTTGTTTTATTAAGCTCATTCACATTTTCGTTATATAGATATAACGATAACATCCGAAAGTGTACAAACTCATTTCCAGTATGGTTCCCATAACTAAAATTAAAACTGCAATGATTAATTGAAGAATTGGACGGACATAAATATAAAGTTGACAAAGACTACAGTACTTATATCAAGAGTGTCTCTTCTCCTGTACTCAGATGGTCGTTAACGTAACTCTAATACTATTATTTGGCCATCTAGATACGAGACAAATTCGGTGTATGATTTATTGAACCTTGACGCGCTGGTTACGCCCGAGTCATATGACCGAGGGGATGGGGGTGGATTTGGGGAGTGCTATAAACCGTATTCGAACATAGAACCTGAATATCGACCAGTTTAAGGTTCATTAAGTTGTTTACGCCATATCAAAGCCACGTTTTACGCGTAACTGAAATGTTTAGAACGCCAAGAAAGTAATAACCATTTAACTAAAAGGATACCAGTGAAGGTTTATAGCACTCAGTGACGTTGGTTTATTACAATATAATTATTTGCCTTTCGTCTTTTAGAATATGGAGTCAGCCGATACAAACATACAGTATTTGGCAGAAGTGTATCTCTCTTGGTATAAATAATGTGTAGATATTACCCGAACTGGACTTCTTTATTACTCAGTGTCAGGTGTTATAAAGCTAACTTTGATTAGAGACATTTTTTCTCATTTTAAGTTGCTGAACAATGGTGAGAAGTTTTCAATTCGTCTGCAAATAGATTAAAGAGTTATAAGAGAACAGAAGTTAGTAATCTATTCACCTAATCCATTCTATTAAAATAAATTACCGTTTTCCGTTCATTCCGTCCATTTCTGTTCGACTTAATTTCGAACAACTTGAAGTGGTTTTGGATCCGTTTATAGACACAGATTAAGCTGTACTCTGTGTACTAAAGCGCGCAATAATGTTGCGTTCGGCAAAACAATTCAAGAGGAAAATTACACTCTAATAATACAAGCCTTAATTACGATCTTCGCCTAATGATACTTACTTTCTGAAAAGATTGTTTTTACCAATTTAAACTAAACCAAGAACATGCTGGCAAAAAGTCCGTCAATCATGAAGATATGTTGTAATAGACTCTATGAAACATGGCAGCCTGATGTGATATATGTTGTCAATCTTTAATCGTAAAGGTATGTCGAATGAAGATCACTTGCCCTTATTGGAATCAATACTTACAAAAGCTGAACATATACAATAGACAACACACTACAACAGGCAATACATACAATAGACAACACAGTACAACACACACACACACACACACACACACACACACACACACACACACACACACACACACACACACATTAGACAACACAGTACAGTAGACAACAAGAACACAAAAAATGCGGCCGTCTTGATAAAATAAACTCTGACAGTACTCAGGAGGAATTGAAAACAAAAGAAATCCCGAATGCCAATTCTGGTCGTCGTAAATGTTCCCTGACAGAGCTGAGCGTCCAGAACTGGTACATGTTTTATAGTGGACAACAGAAGTTAGATTATACTCATTTGGAACGAGCAGTTAGAGCGCTATTGGAATTCGAGCCATTCCATATGTCAATAGATCGACGAAGTTCAACTGGAAGCCATCTTGCTCGATCGTTGTTGTCGATCTTTCGCACATGCGCAGTCAATATCAATTACGACCGATCAGCGCTAACTAACAACCACTAACCTAATCACGTTTTCTTGGTTTATTATTGGTAATTGATCCAGAACCATTCTCAGGTTGGCGATATACTAAGACCGGACTGTTGGCAGTTTTATTCACATCATAGAGATATGTTAACAGACGAGAGAAGTGATGACGAGAAACCTGAATTTTTCGTTTATTTCTTGGGAGTAAATTATGAGTTTAAGAACGTCCGACCTTCTTTGCTTTAAACAGGTCTTAAACAATATCATCACAATTTCTACCCTTTCTTGCAACTTCTTTATCCGTTCTTTATACACACACACACACACACACACATATATATATATATATATATATATATATATATATATATATATGATTAATTGCAAAACATACAGACAGATAATAATAAACTCACAGCTAGACAGATACAAAGGCAAACACAAACTGATATATACACACGATATGAACTGTGAGTGAGTGAGTGAGTGAGTGAGTGAGTGAGTAAGTATGAAATGAAAAAGAAATATTGTATTGGTTTGCGGCCACATTTATGTAAATGTTAGGTTAAATAGGCAGAACGACCTTCAAAGCTAATGAAGCGTAGCCAGACAGCAAATACCTTTCTGATATATGGTTGTTTGATTTTTGTGCGGCCACTTTTGGCAAAAAGGTAGGCTAAATGAGCCGAAGGATCTCCAAAGGTAATGAGGCGAGATGAAAATTTAAACACCATTCAGACATGCCCAGGTTGAGATATGTACTTAGGTCCCTTAGATCGGTGGCCAACAGCGCTATCAATTACATAACGGAGGCGCCCTTTTTGATTTATCCCGATTGATCCGGGCTACCATTTAGGATATGGATACGTCCTGGAGAGTGTACGTGTGTGAGGTCTTTACTGATATTCGGGACTGGTCACACCTAACTCATAATAGTCTAAAGGCGACTTGGTAGCTTTAGATCCCGCAAATATAGATATAACTCGGATTATAAACTTTACCTAACCCTTTCTAAAACATTATACTTACTGATGTGTTATCGGAGATAGCCATATACATATACTCGGTTAGAATATGCCACAAACGAGACATCTAAAAGTTGATCCGTTCAGTCTAGTTAATAATTTCTGATTATTTTGATTTCCTCCAGATTGACACATAGATGCTACAGGTGAGATAATGACGATGTGGTATGTCTAATTATCCGGTTCATCCTCCATTAACCTTGTAATTAATATATATATATATATATATATATATATATATATATATATATTCAGAGAGAGGGTGGATGTGAATTGAGTTCAATTGAGTTGTTTAGTATCTGTACTCGTCACACATCAGATACAGTAGACAGTAAAGCAACGATAGTTGAGTGTATTTGAAACGTGAGAAGTTCAATAAACAATAAACTAACATCTCGATCAGATATCATTTGACGGATAATTGATAAAACGGAAGTATTTAGTATATGATCGTTAGTGTGTCGGTAATATAATCAACAAGATGGCGATATAAATGACTTGTTGAGGTTATTTTAAGGCAGAAGATGATCTAACAATTGTTCGGGTTAAGGAGTGATAGGTAAAGATCTTCGTGTGTCATCATCAACCGGAGTAATGGCTGTAAACATGATTAGGGAGCTATACACGATCATTGTATAACATCGCTGATATATATATATATATATATATATATATATATATAGAAGAGAGAGAGAGGGGGAGGAGAGAGAGAGAGAACATATACATATACATAAAAATATTTATTTGTTTAAATCCGACATCATATCCTGATAAAGATGCGTGCTCCAGTTATATAGACATAATAACAATGTCATAGAGTATGCTGCTAAAATCTGATGGGAAAGATTCAATAATGACTGATTGTTCTGATGTGAGAGTAAGAGTAGAAAGACGATATGTAAAGTATTTTAGAGAGCAGAGACGTTGAATATACCACATGCAATAAACGCACACGCACACGCACACACACACACACACACACGCACACACGTACACACAGACACACACACACACACGGACACAGAGAGAGAGAGAGAGAGTAATTTATGAAATAGGTGCTATTAACAAATCAGTTAACAACATTAATCTCCTATAATTGATGTATCCAATAATTATAATCTAATGTCAGGAGATATTTACCAAGTGATTTATCAATATTATTGGTCTTTTAATGGCCATTCTCCACTAGTTACAGGTTGACCCATCTCTCTACCTGGGGAGTGACATCTGTGATTTTTGATTGTCCATCTCTCGGTACGGGATGAACCCTCCCATTGAGGAGAGATATCTGGTTTCAGTAGACAAACATCGTTACCATAGCAATACCGGGTGGGGATGGTATTTGATATTTGTTGTTAAGAACAGTTTATCTCCGTTGTATCTCCGTTGTATATCTGTTTACCATTTATGTCTTTAGTGTATTTCACTTGTATTCGGTTTAGATTTTTTCTTTCTTTGATATATCCTTCTTTTCCCCCTTTTTAAATAATTGTTTTTGTCTAGTGAGTCTTTGTTTGTCTTTGTTTGATCTCTGTTTACCTTTTCTTTGTCTATGTTTATATTGCATAATTCGTCTTTGTTTTTATTTGTCTTTGGTTTAACCTTGTTTATCTTTAATGCGTATGTGTTTGTGCGTTCCACGCGTCTTTAATTGTCTTTGGTTTAACCTTGTTTACATTTAGTCTATCTATGTTTACATTCCATATGTCTTTGTTCGTCTTTGATCGATCTCTATTTATTTTCGGTGAACACGTTTATCTTGTTTTAACTTTGTGTCTATTTGGTGTATCTTCACTTATCTTTGAGGCGTTTGATGTGTCTTTGTTTTTAGCTTTGCTTTAGAGTCAAATAGAATCAACAAAGACAGTTTGACCTCTACCACACTGTGTTTCAAACCGTGTATCAAATCCTATATCATGTCTACCCCACATCCTATCAAATAAATACTCTACCATTTCTTGATATTTTCTAACATACTAAGCCATATATGTCACACACTCTTTGTATCGTATCCCATATCACGTTCTGTGACAGACGCAGTATTACACCCTGTATCATCGTTCACTGGACCCTTTATTACGTCTTGTATCATCTTCTGCTACACCCTGTATCACCATGAGCAACACCCCAAAACACTCTCTGCTACACCCTGTATCATCAAGTGCAATACCCAACAACACTCTCTGCTACACCCTGTATTTCACAAAACAAATCGCACTTTTTATAATTAATGTACGTCATAATTCCATATATCACGAAGTAACACATTATTATATTATACTGTTTCTGTGATAAATATCCGTTTCTTTTAAAATTATTACATATTTTTGATTGAATTTTATGTGTAAGATTCTTATCTTGCTCTGCTTAGCGGAAAAAGAATGGTTTCGTCGTGTGAAGAATCTCTGTAATTTGGGAAATGGTTTTGGTAAATAGCACCAGACCAGAGACGAAAAGGAATGCTGTTTAATGTTTGTTGTTTTGACAGCTGCTATGAATAAATACTAGCAGCTGTACAATCCAGCTGTGTTAAAGAGTATGTACTCCACACGGATGACTGCGGTTAATCTGTTTAGTATATCTTCACAAAATTCGAAAGGTAGACATTACCTAGGTCCTATCTCTTGAAGACTTACCAAGATAAAACAAATATGAATACATACATACATACATACACACGTCCATACGTACATATATACATACATACGATATACACATTCATATCATACATACATACATATACATACATACATATACATACATACATACATACATACATACATACACACATACATACATACATACATACAAAGCATAACGACATGAAATTCAAAGACTAATCAATAATATTAAAATAAGAGAATCATGTATAGATTTTCTTTCATTGAACAAGATTAATAATTTAACTGCTAGAATCATTTCTTTGTTTTTACAGTGTAACATTATTTCTTGTTTAAAATAAGTTTAAAAACAATGAAGATGATGACGATGCTGGTGATGATTACAAACACTGACAGACGGACAGATAAATGAATATATACTGACTGAAACAAGTAGAAACTGGTAAACACAGGTACCAATACTTCATAACACACACACGCACACGCACACACACACGCACGCATAGGGGGAGAGAGAGAGAGAGAGAGAGAGAGAGAGAGAGAGAGATAAACCCTCCCCCACTTCGCCACCTTTTCACAAACCTTCATAACACCAAATGTTATCACAGTTTTATATAACAAAGTCTTAATCTATTGATGACACCTGTCAACAACCGCCGGATGTATTTGTTTTTAAACTCGGATGTCAATATGTCTAACACGTCATCAATCATAACATAAACGTCATCAACACTTTGTTGTTGTCAGACGAATAACAAATGTCCACGGGCATATATAGAACATATGAACTTGTTAAAGGGACGGTTCACCGTCAGAAATAAACCAGATTCGAATGTGGGAAGGGATAAAACAAATGATCTGACGTCATATGAGCACTTTCTACATCGACGCGGATTATATAGTTGATATTGAGCGTTAATATTTCAGCCATTCTCGAAGTTGTGATACACATTTCACATTTAAATCAGTTAAAATACAGTTCACATTTCGCACAGAATGGCAACAGAGATCGAGATTCCTTCTCGGGATCTATTGGTTCACGGAGTTCACACGTACACCAGTCAGTGTTCCGGGTTCTCCTCGAGGTTTCTTCGATGATTCTGGTTTCTTCGAAACAATCGGAATCATCTGCCTCTTCTAAGGATCCTCGTGGCTCAAACTGATATGGTTGTGTGTCATTCATGAAGTAATTTTAACAAGATAATCCCGTTATGTTCTGGAATAATTCTTTCCTCACACTTATTTACGTGCGTTTGTACAGGCTCTACAGACTTCCGGTCAAACTGCTGAGTTCAAGTGACGTGAGCATTCGGGAGCTAAAATGGTGACGCCCACAGGCCGTTAAACGTAAATGAATCAGCACTTTGAACTGGATATTTTTGAGCATAGCTGTATTAGTCCTGAAGATTTGAAATGAAGGTAGACTATCCCTTTAATTGTCTGTTGTTTATAATATGTAGATAGTGAGTGTGAGTGAGTGAGACCATCGTCTTTTCTCCTATAGCATCAATATAACCAAACATTATCCCATAATCTGCTTCCTCACTTACACAAACAACAACGTCTTATTCAGGATCCTGACTGGCTGTCGTAACACCACTAGAGGAAGATCCAGTATTTAATATTATGTAATCTTTCAGAAGTCTACAATCTTCGTAGTTTCTCATTTTGTGTTGACTGATATCAACAATCACTAATATCACATACAATGGTCGTCAGTCAGTAGTATAGCATTACTTACAAACACAATTATACGTGATAGTACTAATAATATATTTTTATAGGCTGTCATAACAAAGACCTTAAAAATATCAATGAAAAAGATGGCTAATTTTCTCCAAATATATATAACATGTGGGGCTATCTTACAGGTAGAAACTCGTATTGGCATTAAGCATTGGAATGTGAATCTTCAGTCTTCACAATCCCCCCCCGGACTTCTTACTAGGAATTTTTATTTGTATTTACGCGCATTCTTCCATATCTGGGAGCCAGACACTAAAATATTACAGTGCCATAAAGCTTAGTTATGCTTGTTGCAAAGCCTGTTTCGAACCAAGAAGCTTTAGATTTTTCCTTTTTAAAATATACAGTGATGATAGATATATATCAGGATCTGACCTATTTATAGGATATTCCTCAACATAATGAGCATTTCTTGATCCTGGTATGGGCGAATTCGGATACCCCCCCCCCGCCGGGTAATAAACACGTGCTTAATGTGTGTTGTATACGTATAGGGCCGTTTGAGACACAGCGTGACTTCGTAGAAGTTGCTATTCTGGATTCAGCATTGTGATGAATCGGCCAGATGTTGTAAGCACAGTTGCTGACGGCCTGTGCTAGTGCTTTCCCTTTACTGCTAACACACGCGCGCACGCTCGCTAGTGCTTTCCCTTTACTGCTAACACACGCGCGCACGCTCGCTTGCACGCACACGCGCGCGCGCACGCACACACACACACACAAACACACACGCATCTCCATTATAAATATTATTATGATCAATTGTCAAAACCGAGTTACCCATCAGTTATTTGACCAACTTGTGTTATTATTTTTATAACTATTATTATTAAGGTAGAATTAATTATTCGATTTTGAAGTACATAACTGGGTGTGTAAACGAATTTCATGTGGAATTATTGACATGAAAGTTATTGAATTACAACCATCTGATCAATTATCAAATATCCAATGTCCTTTCATTATTTGTTTTGTTTCATAAACCCCCTCCCCCGCGGGAATTATACAAATGACCGTTGGGCAAATGACCCCTGGGCAAGTGACCTTATCATGATTAAGGTGAATACCATACGATACTCTTTTAGATGGTTTCAGAATACAGCTCAAGGTCATCAGTTGTCATGGTAACCAACGTATTGTAGTATTTGCCGTGATAAATATAGTAACGATAAGGTCTGTGTGCAACAGACCATGGTAGTCATATTTAAACCAGATGTAATCTGTGCAATATATCATAGTATGTATATGTGTATGTGTGTGTGTGTGTGTGGTTTCTGAATGGGTGAGTCAGTTAGTGAGTGAAATAATCAGTGAGTCACTCACTATGTCAGTCAGACACTCTAAGGTCTTCTGTGTATGTATACAAGTCAAGCTATTTGTATATTAACGTGATATATCTTATATATACTGGTACTGCTCCTCTTAATACATAATCAATTTGAATCAACATTTTGTACAATAACTTGTACTGTAGAGGAAGATAAACAGTTATCTCTACTACAAATAGATAATACTACTATTTTATGTCTTTCTTCGATTATATATATATATATATATATATATATATATATATATATAGAGAGAGAGAGAGAGAGAGTATAATAATAATAATTCATGTTTATATAGCGCCAGAACCAGGTAACCCTGTTCTAAGGCGCTGTACAATATTATTATCCCTGACTCAGACCTGTTTCCACCCAGCACACATCTCAACTACCAAGGGAACATACAACGCATGCTGCCATTATAGGCGCAAAGCGTTATTCAAACACATAGCCATCGCGTCCTGTCAGGTACTCATTTTATGGATGAGTGTACCAGTCGCCATATGACAACATTGCAGCTGACGGAGCCTCGAACCCGCGACCATTCGGCTACGAGTTCTACGCTCTAACTAACTGCGCTATCACGACTGGACGTGTGTGTGTGTGTGTGTGTGTGTGTGTGATGAAGCTAATTTGTAGTAGTATTATACAACTTGATCTTACAGCAAATATAACGATTATCATTATACTTAATCACATGTAATTATATTATTGTTGTTATTGTTGTTATTCGTGTTGCTGAACGTTGTTGTCTTAGTGGTTGTGTGTTTCATTCTTTCTCTCTTACGGACGTGTTGTTTACTGCGAGCTGTGGTGTCAAATGGTATGTTTGTTTACGTGCATCCGCTTTTGTAACCACTTTCCTGTGGGAGTGGCATTTTTGTCCCGTACGAAAAGCGAATTAGCTAGACCCCACAGGCTGATGAGTAGCCCAGACACATGTATGGGTATACGTATGTAATAGATATGTGAAGATGTGGAACATGTTATATTTAGATTGATGTATGTATAGTTTTATTAATGTATATGGAGGTAGAGGTCTGAAAGGATAATTAGATGTTGCTGTTCTGAGCCAGTGCCACTATATATGTATCCCACAGGGACTGGTGATACATTACACATGTCTCAGCAAGAAAAGTCGCCACTCTGGATTCAGTCCCCTGAAGAAACGTCCAGAGTTTGAATTCACGGTTGGAGATTCTCTGTGCCTGTGCCTTATTATACACAGCTAAAACACACACACACACACACACACACACACACACACACACATGATATCTAAGAAAATATAACTGATCAGCACACAGACCTAATAACAATCGACATGTTCGCTGATCGATGCTAATTGTTGTGAAACTTATACTCTATCGAAAGAAAGGATGAAATAAATCATTAAAAGTGTTTTTTATCAGTTCGAGGAACGATCCCAGTCAGTTATTGACAGTAAATAACCCGCCCACATAAAGATAACGTTTTATTAATACCAACCGATATTGAGTAAGATTTAGTTTCGTACGTTTTATCTGACATTTCGGTTTTATGCTTTATTCAGGGCGCTATTTTCGAATTCTACGAAACGTGAAAACTACTTCGTGATAAGTGCAACCATCATCAATTGAAATATCGTTTTAATTGATTATCAACTAAAACTGGTTGACTAAATCGCGTATTTTCTGTAGATGTGTGTTGTTATTTTGGTGATATGCAACCTCCATGAATGTTAGCGTGTGTTTAAGATGCGAAACTAAATGTCAAATGGTATTGAAATGGAGCTAGCATTTGCTTTCGAAAATCTCTCTCATTGATGATGATGATGATAATGATGATTATTGATGTTTAGTGACGACTTGTATGCACATGGTAGGCTAAATGGGCCGAGCGACCTCCAAAGGTAATGAAGCGAAGTCAAAGAGGAAACACCCTTTAGATATGCCCACGCCGAGATTCGAACATAGGTGGTAGTGATCTGTAGTCCAACGCGTTACCAGTTAGACCACAAAGGCGCCCCCTCTTTCTCTCGGTGTGTTTCTCTCTCTCTCTCTCTCTCTCTCTCTCTCTCTCTTATATATATATATATATATATATATCCATATATATCTATCTGCGTGTGTGTGCGTGCGCGCGCGTGTGTCTCTATGTGTGTATGCCTCTCTCTCTCCCTGTCTCTCTGCGTTTGAGTGTGTGTGTCATGGTAATTAAAAGCCGTATAACAGTGTTGTATATCTTCATCTAAACAATAAGACACACCTATTATCATCAACTTGTCATTTCCGTTCAAACATATGCCAAACATGAACGATATTGACTACAGAGTTAACGGTAATGTTAGGAGAAATGTTTTGTTCACTAAATGTAAACACGTTTATGGCGTGAAAAACACAGAAACACACCTGCATTCACACCCCCCACCCAAACACAAACCGACAAATATCCGCCCGTCATTTGTCTATTTTACTACCCAAGACGCCCATGATATCTGTCAACATTGTCATAACCATTTCTGTCGACGGTTCATTAAGATGATCATTTATTAAAACAGAGCTCTGTAACTAGGGAAACATTCTGGATTTAATTATAGCGGAAGTCGGTCGATTATTGCCGATAACCCACCTGTAATTAACAACAAGAATCCGTATACTCCTAGGGGAGTGGCACTGGTTTGTAAAGATCACTAAACAAGGGGATAAAGTGTATGTAGTTCACACTAATCTAAGCGTAAAGTTCTTAGAGCAGAAATAATTAATTTGGTCTATTGTAATCTATAGTAAATGGTTCCTAAGTTAGAGAAGTTTAAGCTAAACTTCGTTATTACGTATATTACGGGATCTACAATGAGTAAATTTATCTGAGTTGAACAAATATATCTTAAAGGGACAGTCCACCCTCAGAAAATATTTTTAAATATGTAATACTTAGAACAGTAACCAAAAATTCCACAATAATAATCACAAAATATACCTTATATCATAGATACAGGGAAATAATCCAAATTACTGGAGGGCTGCCATTGTGGCTGCACCGGAAACCAGATTCGAAGACGGGAAGGAGAAAAGTGAAATGCTCTGACGTCACATCGGCGCTCTCTAGACTGACGCGTATTATAGTTTATTTTGAGCGTTAATATCTGAGCCAGTTCGAATCATCTTCTTCTTGTCAGGTTCCTTCTGGTTCAAACTGATATGGCTGTATATCATTCATGGCGCAATTTTAAGATAATGCCGTTTAGTTCTGGAATAATTATTTGCTCACACTTGTTTACATGTTATTGTAAGGGCTCTACAGACTTCAGGTCAACCGGATACGCTAAGACATCAGCATTCATTTTCAAAATGGTGGCGCCCACAGGCGATTAATCATCAGTTTGAACTAGATTATTTAATATATGGGTGATTGTTTACACATTTTGATATTATTTATGATATTTGTGAGTATAGCTTTATTAGTCCTGAAAATTTGAAATGAAGGTGGACTATCCCTTTAACGACTTAAATGGTTGTGACATTGACGTATCTGTATATGTGAATATAACAGTCAGTACTGTGTTGTTAGACTGTTCTATAATAACGGTGTAGATCTTATATATATATATATATATATATATATATATATGTCACTCACTATCTGTAATGTAATGTGGCTCTTATTAGTCATTACCTGTCGTATACTAGACGAACTAGCCACGTTTTGCCATCACACCATTTAATTAGTGTTTTCCGCGAACATTGTTAAACGCTACCCGTTCACGAACGTTAGCAAATGTTGGGACCAATGATCCCACCTCTAGTGTATCACCGAAACACTGTATATAATAATAATAATAATAATAATAATAATAACAACAATAATAATACTATCATCATAACACCTAGCTACTAACATATAGATGCACTAGTCAAACGATCTAGACGACTAATGATAGTCAATGGAAACGTTAAATAATCTATTTCTACAGTGTAAGAAAATTAAATAAATCACAGGTATTAAAATATTACCTGAATAAATAATTTTTTCTTTGATGATGATGATAATGATTGATGTTTTACGGCCAGTTTTGTGCGCATGGTAGGTTAAATGGGCCGAGTGACCTCCAAATGTAATGAAGCGAAGTCAAAGATGAAACACCCTTCAGATATGCACACGTCCAGATTCGAACACGAGTGATAGTGATCTGTGGTCCAACACGCTAGCGTTAGATCACAGAGGGGCCTTCACTTTCATGCTGTATTGTGTTTTGCATATGAAATTCAGGTTAGAATGCTCACTGTGATTTTCATAGTTTTCAATATTTTGACCATAACACTCGATATGGCAAGTTGTAAAATGTAAACGTATTAAATGTAATATATCTCCTCTGAGACGACCTACATCCAAAATGAAAGGGATCGCAATTCAACGATTATATGGCATTGTCAATAAACGAATTTACACCCGGAATCCTATTGATATTATAAATAAAACAGTTCATTTGGATTTATATTTCTCTTTGCTAGACTCGTAAACTATACGAGAACACTAAATACTTGGGCGTTTTGGTGAATATACTCTTGATATATGTCCGCTTCACATTTAAAAATATGTCGATCAGATGTATATATTACGGTACAATTTGTTCTTGATCATAGAAGTGATATATATATATATATATATATATATATATATATATATATATATATAATATACATATATATATATATATATATATATATATATATATATATATATATCTATCTATCTATCTATCTATCTATCTATATATATATATATATATATATATATATATATATATATATATATATATATATATATGAGTAGATAATGTGTTGCTGACGTAATATATTGTTTTGTACAGTGCTGCCTGGCTATAACGCCAACATTAGAACAGGATAGATGGTGGTGCCATATAGAGATGGCGTTATCTACGAGTTTGATAATGTCTTTAGTTCTGTTGAATGTCGGGTGTTTTCAGTTAACACCTACACATTAGAGCGGCCAAGATTAAAGTGAAGTTTGATGTCATCTTAATTATTGCTTCCAGTTTTCAATGACGCTGGGTCGTCTTAACAGAACTTCCATTCTGATTGATAAATACGATATTAATCGTTGAAAACATTATTTCGCTAAAGACTACATCAGAAAGCCATTCGTCGTCGCGAAACGTTGTTACCAGCAGAAGCGTTTAATAGTTACCCAAGTATCTTTAAGCGTTTGTCAAAGTAGGAAGTTGTAGTTATGATCAAGTTCTTGAATTTCGAATACGTAATTTATAGTCCCTGATAGCTACAAGTAGAACTAGTTAAAACTAGATAAACGAGTAATAACAGATTAAATGGTAATGTAACACTTATATACAATGATGTGTGTGTGTGTGTGTATATATATATATATATATATATATATATATATATGTGTGTGTGTGTGTGTGTGTGTGTGTCTAAAACTAAACCCTTCCCAACAGACAGGCGAGCAATATACAAAGATGGAGCAGAAATATACTACCTAGAGTATTCATTCACATGTACGGATGGTCTTTGATGTACAAGTTTGTTTGGCTTAGCAGCATCCAGGTTCATCTTGTTTGTCACCCACGATGCAAATTTCACTATTTCATTGGAGAATTTTCCGTGTGGAAACCACGCGGTTTGGGAAATAAGTCGAACAAAAATATACAACAAAGGAAGCCTGCAAATGAGTGGGGGGGAATATGGGTTAAAGTTAATCTGTATGATCAGGTAATATGTATATTACCTGAAATTGTTAGGTAATCTCTATTAAATCTCAGTTAGCAATAGACGTTGTCAGTTATTTCGCTATCCAAAATGTTGACATTTCTTTTTGAAATTATAGGTAATAGTATCACCAAAGATATCGCAGAATTTTGTGAAAATCGAGCTACCCGAGGCGATGGTATTTCTACAATCGAAGTACTCTCCATTGCACAATCAGTAAACATGCTTCTGCCATACAATTCTCGTCTATCGGGTAATCAGTAACGAGTAAAACAACCTAAATGAACACATTGAATGTACACTACCCACAAACTTGTCTTGGTCACTTTCTTTACGGAATCACTGACAGCTTGAGAATTATTACGTGTCAGACTATTCGAAGGGTAAGTTATGGTGTGTAAGTAAATGTGTGTTTAAGGTCAAGTGCAAGTAAATAATATACGTGTTTATAGTTTATAATTGACTTATCATACATACTTACAGTGCTCGGTAAAATAAAATCTTAATGCTAAGTAGACTTTATTGACATCATGACTTTCGACCGATCTTTTCAACCTATCACGTTTATTTATTTGATACCTTAAACGTTAATGTTTGTATATATACAGTGAAGATTATCTAATGATATGTCAGTATTCATCACTTGTATGACTTGTTGATGCAGCGTCTTCTCTGAATGCCGAAACCAACAACGCCTTTCTCACATATCGTGTATGTTACATGGATACTAGATTCTCTAATATCGTTTACTTATACTCGTATACCAACACTTGGAAATGGATATATTTCTAATATCACACATCCTGTTGGTATTAATTTATCCAGATCAACCAGGTTCTGATAACTTCCGGATCTGGTGGTGTATTGTATAATAACGGTATTTCCTTGAACGGTGAAATGATGATTTGTAGCCAATTTATTTACACGTGGTAGGTTTAATGAACCAGGTCATACGCGAAGGTAAATTAAAGATGAATCAACAATCAGATATACCTAAGCCGTGATTTGAACCCCGATGATAAAAGTGCACATAGAGATCCGTCATTTATATGTTATCATAGAGTTTAAGGATAATTAGCGTTCTCTCTGCTAAATACGCCTATTTTAGTCGGTGTTCCCATCGACTCCCTATGTGGTATATTTCCTAGAGTAGTCTTTTATTTACAGATTGATCTGTTAACATGTAAAAGGTTAGAAAACAATATCATGAATATGTTAATTCGACATAAAATTTCCCCCACATTCTTTTTACTATCACACCATTGAGAGTGTTTAGATTATAATCCGGATTACAAACAAAAGCTAATCTATTAGAAATGGGATTTTGTTCAGGTAACCTTTTATCGTTTCCATATTTCTAAAGTTGGTTTATAGATGCCATCATTACAATGCTCACATCATATGATGATATATATATATATATATATATATATATATATATATATATATATATATAACATAGTTACATAAAGATAATACCTGTTCCGTATCCCAACAAATATTATACCTCTTCTCAAAACTCAAATATCTGAGACAGTCTTCGCTGGAATATTAGATATATCTTAAATTATTTATAACTGGGTGTTAGTTCCCATATATTGGGTATTTACGGTACTTCAACTTTAATTATTACCTTCTAATTAGAGCGCTATCTATGTTATTATTATTATTATTATTATTATTATTATTATTATATTGTTGTTGTTGTTGTCATTGCTGTTGTTGTCGTTCTCATTCTGTAAATCATAACTAGAGCAACTGATATTCGATATGTCATCTTCTACTAAAGTTGATGTGAACCATTGACCTAATACATCACCATCTTGTCGCTATTACATAACTAATCAAAATAAACTATATACTGCTGCCCGTCGGATCAATGAAACTCAATTCCTGACTTTATGTATATTTCTCTCACAAACTAGTCCTGAAGAAACCTCAAATACAAATATCTGGATTATGATGATGTTTTGAAACGTTCGGGATTTGTTTCTTCTCCGTTTAACAGATCGGTGAATGGACAGTTTAATTAGTCTCATTATTGGTCATACCTGAGATACGTGACTGAGTGGCTAATACTTAGGTGAAGGTTCCACAAACAAACATATGAGTCGTTTAAACCCTGACCTAGAAACCTAGAGTTAAATTTAATATAAAAAATGGAAAGAACATCCACATTTATATAAGAACAATTCATATTTTACATCTAATTTGTAAATTACTTTTTACACCGGGATGAAATATTTAGTTTTTACAATTTTTAAAAGAACCAAATGTTAATTTTTTTACCTGTTAGAATATGGAATACGAATTTCAAATTGAAGTATAACGACGGACCATCTTCGCTATTTTTGGATAATATTCGCATTTTTTTCGGGGCACCTGCTGTCAGCTAAAAGTATCCCGAAAAATAACAGTAACCAATGGCAACCTGTCAGAGATTGTTTGTTGAGAAAACAATGATAAACAAGATGATAAGTTAATTAAAATATCCCTTTGATGTTTTTTTCAGGTGGCATTCTCAGCATTCATTTATTATACAGAAGTAGACGGCGTCCTAAAGTATATTTAAGGATCATTTGTTGACTGAGTCACATCCGGACATACCTGTCATCAGGTCAATAAATAAGCACATCACGCAATATGACATGTTATATCAGGTAAATAGTAACAAATATTTGTTGATGATACTATACCTTTCTCTAGTCATATTATCATACGGATACGGTTGTTTGTTTTCCTTAGCATCACCCCAAATAAAGTTCATATCATAAATGATTATATAACTGACATCAGCATGTTCATTTCGGTTGTTTTTTACCTAATCATAACACGGCCGTTATGTTATGTTGATGTTGTGCGGCAAATTAAGGCGAAATGTCAGTTTCTGTGTGTTTCTTAACACTTGTCTGTTAACAACTTACAGCCACCAAGTTTGTTTATCTAAACAGGAGAACCTGTGCCGAGGTACCTCCGGTTTGAATGATATCCGGTTATAGTTTACCGACATATGATATAATGACTGACAACCGCAGCTTGTAATTAACTCGTCAATAATTACTAACAGACGGTAAAGTTATGTCTAATTAGGAAATATTTCTTATGTTAAATATAATAACATTGTAAGGTGATGAGACAGGGAAAGACGAACACAAGAAATATTAATATCTTTCTTATATTCACCAATGTTATTTTCCACCTTTAACAAATTTTATAGTCCCTATAACAAGCCAATATGTTGATGTTTTGTTAGATTGCTAGTTATAAATGTCGAAAGACATAATAAATGTAATGTTTTAACTTAACACTCCTTGACCAATAATCGCATGGTTTGATAGAACTTCATTAATAATATTTATTGGCATATATGTTGTTGTGTTATTTAGCCTCGACGCTGGTTACATGCGAAACATAGATGTTACTGTGTTGTGTTATTTAGCCTCGACGCTGGTTAGATCTGGGACATATATGTTATTGTGTTGTGTTATTGTGTTATGACACATGATTAGGTATACGCACATATTTATCAATATGTGGAGGTATGGAACATTTTATTTTTAGATTAATGTATGTATAGTTGTATTTAGATTTATGGAGGTAGGTTTCGAAGAATGTTTAGATATGTTGATGCTCTGTGCCTGTTGCCTCTTACTATATACCCTAAACAACACACACACACACACACACACACACACACACACACACACACACACACACACACACACACACACACACACACACACACATACATACACATACACACACAAGGGTCAAAAAGCATATGCACAAAGGATATATTTACAAGTCTAAATCTACAATGCGACGGGAATGCTCCAACAAGGCTTCCTTTTCCTGCAAGGAAGCAGTGACAACTGAAATCCAGATCCTGACAGCAATACGCACTGTACCATATACTCATGATCCCAATCCCGACCCTGTCGCACCTATTAGGCTGAAAAGCACGATGAAGAACATAAGAGGTACATCGCGGGGATACAGATACTCGTGAATACTACGACAACTACTACAACTGAGATTTGTGCAGCTTCCTCCAAATCCACAATCACTTTAAGACTTAGTCATTGAGGATCAATGGATTACGGCTGCAGGTAACCATCCACAGAAAATTTTGATTTACGACAATGGCGTTGACTCGCCCGTCAGTATGATTGTGTTTGCCACTGATGAGGGACTGACGTATCTGGCTCGTTCGAATGTCTGGTACATGTCTGGTAGATGTCTGGCAGATGCAATTAAATTATATCCTATGCAAGCATGAATAAACTCGAATACTTTATATATTTTTATTAATTATTTGAATATTTTTATATATTTCTTATAACATAACAGTTATGAGAAGCTCGGGTTTATTTTCTAAACCGGAATGGGTTTTGATTGGAGGGGGTTTAGAGTGGGGAGGGTTTTGACAGATGGGGTTTTGACCAGAGATTTTTTTCACCAGTTTAGAATATTGCCAGATTGGTTGACAATCACTGATAGGTTTAGTATGTTATTACTTCAAAAATGCCCTAAACATTGGTCTGTTATAAAGACATTAACATCCATTCAAATCGTGAACTTGATCCATCGTCTATAAAATGGCATACCATTCTAGTCGTTTCAGGAAGTGTTTTGTTTATGTGTTTGTAGTTATTGTTATTGTTGTGTTTTCTTTTTTCTTTAGCTTATTGTTCTTATATCGCTAAGCTAAAAAAACAACACTGTATACAATCAATAAAACAGTAAAGAAAAGATCCATACCATAAGAGTAACACGTGGATGATCCTATAATTGACCTGTCTTATGGCAAGGCATTTTTGAACTCCGGTAGAGATCTATTAGACACAGATTGCTGTCAGTTTGTCATTTACACTCTAAAATGAGTTAAGGACCATCAATGTTGACAGGTGAGATGACGTAAGGGGAAGAGGTGTTTTTCATATTACTAACAGTAAACACATTAGGACTGTGCAAAATTGTTCGCACACGCACACACACACACACACACACACATACAATAAACAGCAGTAGCAAACACAACACATCATCTGTTACTTGCTAGCACCAAACATAACAAACATAGCAAGCATAACTCTGTCAACAAAGATAATATTATAAGAACGGTATAAGCCAATTTTCTAAGAAAACAAAACTTTAACATTTTCAGAACCTAACAGTATATATAAACCAGGAGGTGTGGCCAAGTTGTTTATCAGATTAGAAATGTGTTCCACTTATCGAAACAATAAAATACCGTAACTGATAATAAACAGTTATAACACCCGCCTTCACCAAACATCGGCTCATACCTCAAACATTAATTACGGCTGAGGTGTTATGGAAGTAAACATGATTAGGACAGGTGGCCAGTTAGAATACCGTCAATTTTCTATCTTACCCGTTGTTTACCAGCTGACACGGCAATAAAACTATAAAGGGATCATATTTGCTTCTTTCCAGTTATTTCCTTGAGTATATATTATTAATTTTTTTAAATTAAATTAAATTATTATTTATTCAATTTCAACATTAGGTCATAGGCCGTCGTATTGTACAACAAGATTATACAAAGGTTCTTGCATACAATTTAAAAGCCTTTAATATAAGTTTTGACATTGTGCAACGTATTTGTGTCTGACGAATTAATAAGTGCCATAAATTTATACATACATGGTTTATTTCTGTAATATGCAGGTATGTAACTCAAGCGGGTTTCATTATAAACATGACATTCACAAATAAAATGGTACTCATCTTCTGAAGCATTACATATTTGGCACAATCGCTCATTGGTGGGTATAGGGTGTGGTTTATGCCACCTACCCGTTTCTCTCTTCAAATGATGACTTGATAAACGTAATCTTCTAAACGTGACGAAACCTGCTGCATATTAATATCCCTCACACGCTGTCTAAAAATTCATATAAAATAATTTTACATTACCAGCACTATGACTGTGCCAAACATCAGACATATCCATAGTAAACAATACATTCTGTATCAACGATGCCCAATTTTAATTCGCTGTTATTACCTTCAACCACAATCATCCAAGTATTCTATAATTTTGGAACCAGTTACTGAGTTATATCTGGGAAAAGTCGTCAGTCTACTCTTAAGTATGGTGATGGAGGCTAAATGGGTTGCTGTATGTTGATGCTAAACGGATTGCTGTATGTTGATGCCGAGTGGGATTTCTATATGTTGAGGCGGAGTGGATTGCTGTATGTTGAGGCGGGGTGGATTGCTGTATGTTTAAGATGATGATGATGATTGATGTTTTACGGCCACTTTTGTGCACATGGTAGGCTAAATGGGCCGAGTGACCTCCAAAGGTAATGAAGCGAAGTCAAAGATGAAACAACCTTCAAATATGTCTACCCGAGATTCGAACACGGTGGTAGTGATCTGTGGTCCAACAGGCTACCGCTAGGCCACGGAGGCGCCCCTCATTAATCAGGATGAAAGCCTCAGATCAGTTCGATTCAGATTCAAACCCTAAGCTGTTAGAAAACGAACTGTGGTATCACATTTGAGCATGATCTACAGGATTTGAGTTCGAATCTTGGCCGCTTTGGATGTAAAGGGTGTTTGATCCTTGATTTCGTCTTATTAACATAGAAATGACCTTGGCCTATTTAACCTAACACCTGCTGTATGTTGAAGCTAAGTGGATTGTTGTATGTTGAGGTGAAGTGGATTGTTGTATGTTGAGGCTAAGTGGGTTGCTGTATGTTCAGGCGGAGTGAATTGCTCTATGTTGCGGCTGAGTGGATTAATGTGCGTGGAGGTTGACAGGACTGAAGCTTGTTAGGGCAATAATGAGTCCAACAAACGTCACACACACACACACACACACACACACACACATACACACACACACACACACACACACAGACGTACACGTGCACGCGCGCAGAAATGCTAAATGACCAATAGCATATCTAATCTATATCAGTACCAAATGCATCCCATACAAACAGACCAGAAATATAAACATCTAGATGCACAATCATTAATATAACCACACAGAAACAGACATACCTAGATGGATAGAGATGCAAACACATTTGTACCTAGATAGATACCCACCCAAATATATACACACATAGATAGATACACACTAAAAATATGGCTACTTAGACACATACGTACGTCAACAACTTACATTGATACACACACACACACACACACACACACAGGCACAGACATATATACTTAGACACAAATATCTCCAGAAACAGCGTGTCTCCTAATAATTCCAAATACACTTCCCAGTGAGCACAAGGAATGCCGTAGTAGCTAGTATCCATATATCATTAATGTATACCTGACCGCCCAGCCATTAACAACCTAACACATTCTTGTCCTGACTTTATATATTCCAAAATGTCTCTGACCACATAGCTACCATTCTTCAATGATCATTACCAGCATGACTCTAGTTTGTGGCAGTTTCCCTGTTAAGGTCTAGGTTCAAAGAAGGTTTTTCACTTAAAATAGTCTCTTATCCATGATATATATATATATATATATATATATATATATATATATCCTTAAAGGTAAAGGTAAAAGTGTAATATTATTACTATAAAGTGACCATACTTCAGGATTATGGGAGGGTCTTGATATTGAAATACGTCGTTGATTTGTTCTCATTATTGGATTCGAATAAACTCTAGGAAGAAATGTCGTGTGATAGAAATTATATCTAAGTTGTTAAATTGATTGGTCATTATTTTGAACCAGATTAAAGTCATATTCCACCGAGGAAAGGTAAGGAAATAATTGGGGTAATTATCATAAATTTGGAATAGAACGATCACGAATCGTAAAGTTTCCAGTATCAACTTATAAAGTATCATTTATCAAAGTATCATAATAAATTATTATTGAATTCGATCTGTAAGTTTTAATCAATAGACTATTATGACTTAAAGTGAATTAAGTACTGGCTTTAGAAAAGCTGACGTAGAAGAAGGTCGCAGGTTCCCATGGGATGTTTCATCCGTCAACAATAATCTCCAAACTGTCCATCTCATTTAGACGGGAATCACACTCCGCCCATAGAATCCAAGTGAATACTCACTCATTCACCTACTCACTCTTTCAATAGCTCGATCGATCACCTAGCCACATATGAGAATGACCTTTGTCTAACTGACTACGAGTATCCTCCTCGATGTCTAAAAAGGATTCTGATCATCTTGATCCTGGTTAAGTCGTGCTGTTTTCAACTAGTCGCAAATATTAACTGTCATTTATTACAGATAGGTATATTGTTTGTTGTATTTTAACCTGATGCAGCATAAATTTGATTCTGCCCAAAATATTAACCATTTCTATAAATATTTACCCAGACTTCTCTACAGGTTTTGATCCCCTCTACCGTAGAAGTTGGAATGCTGCCTGTTATTGTTTGATGTCTACCTTTATAAACACGGTAAGCTAAATGGGCACAGCGACCTCTAACGGTAACGAGGCAAAGTCAAACATGAAACATCCACCAGACATAGCTAAACCGGGATCAGAACCGATGTGTTTTAGGTTGTGTTACAGGGTAGTCTATATTTGTGTTCTGGAAGGGGTGAGAAAATGACTAAACTCCATCAGTAATTAATTAGATCGGTTAACAATAAGAGTGTTTGCTAATTGAAACATTTAAAAAGCGAATGAACAATCCAAAACATATCTAGCTATTAGCATATTGAGAATATCTTTGTTCTCTACCTGAATAATCAAATTAGCTGATCGAATTCTGATAGCCGCGCTAACATTCCAATTTAAGTAGACAACATATATCCTGTTGTAAGAGAGTAAAGACAAACTGACCTCTGAGAATTTCTGAATTTATCTTTAAAAACAAGAGGAACGATAACAAGTTAGAGCAATTATTATAGTATTTTGTTAACATTAGTCATCTAGGTAACGTCCAGATATTGTCAGGTGATAAATTATCGATATCATCATTACATTATTTATGTTTTTATGACCTACAGATACCTGTCTATGTCCGTGTCTGTCTGTTCGTCCGTCTGTCCATCCGGGTCTCTCCTCTTTCCTTCTATCCACTTTATATTTACCTCCCCCCGTCTATATAAAATATTGAAATATTATACCCCCCCGCCCGCCCCGATACCATCCTTATGATAAAATGGTATAATCTCTCTGACATTGTCTGACATTTATAATATCAATAAACAACAACTAATATGTAGATTATAGACTATGACTTAATACTAGCGTACTTTTACTACTACTACTACAACTACTACTAACTACTACAACTACTACAACTACTACTACTACTACTACTACTACTACTACTACTACTACTACTACTACTACAACTACTACTACTACACAACTACTACTACTACTACTACTACAACTACTACTACTACAACTACTACTACTACTACTACTACTACTACTACAATACTACTACTACTACTACTACTACTACTACTACACTACTACTACTACTACTATTACTACTACTACTACCTACTACTACTACTACTACTACTACTACTACTACTACTACTACTACTACTACTACTACTACTACTACTAGCAGTAATAATAGTAGTAAAAGTAGTAATTGTTGTTGTTATTGTTGTGTTGTTGTAATTTTATTTATCAGTGAGTGAAAGTTTGAGTAGATAATGTTAATGATTATATGGCCATTAATACTCTAGATATCGCTATTATTATTATTATTATAATTATTATTATTACATCATCATCATCATCATCATCATCATCATCTTATGGCTGTTGTCGGTATTAGTGTTATTTTTATAATTTTTGTTGTTATTGCTGCTGTTGTTGTTACTGGTGCTGTTATTACTGTTGTTATTACCATTATGACTCTTCTTGTTTATATTGCTATTATGGTGCCAGTTGTTGCAGACAAGAATACATCAGGTCTTAAGTTAGAATCCATCACCCATCATCCATCATCCATCACCCATCATTCATTAACCATCACCCATCACCTCGGGACTATTGAGATACCCAGCTATACAAACAGTAGCCGCTGGATACTACATGGACTGTGGTCAATTATTGTAGATAATTATGGATTATTGCTGATTCTGATTTTACTCAAAACAATACTTAAAAGGACACACTCGATCATCCCACTCCCCCTCCCCACAGACAGATTTATCCACATAAGTTGGTAGGCCGTTATCTCACTATATAGCCCCCATACCGTGTACTTACAAATAATGGACCGTTTATCAACGAGATGAGGTATTTACGTCGTATGACGTCACGTGGGCGTCGCCGTGGAGATTACATATCATCGTTAGCAGTAAGATTAGTTTTATGGTAGTAAGATTAGTTGTAGTAGCACTAGTACAGATCAAATAAAGCGGTCTTACTTGAAGGAACCGTTCAATGATCCCTTATACAAAAACTATTAGGCTATTAAGTAACAAAACAATCTTAAGAACAGTTTTCAGGAGGCGATGGGCTCCGGCAGTAGTTTCTTCTGCAAGCGGGAGTCCAGTATATTAAAAGGACGATCACCATGTGACACTATTGTGGAGACTAAAGTAGTTGTACTAGTTAGTATCTGAGTGGTTGAGATGATATCACAAGAGATCAGAGAGTAATTTATGTGGCCTCTCAAATATAACTAAGCTTCCACTGAAACATTGTAAAAGCTAGTTACTGATAGAATTGAACTCCATAACATCGTCTACTACGGGATATTGGATATTTGGTCTGGGTGTGTCATGTCCCTAGTGAGTCGTCCCTCGGAGAAACATACCAGAAATATAACACCTGGATATATGCCACGGTCAAATACCTCACGGTACCAGTAGCGTCAGAGACAGGGCATAATCAGATAGAAGACCGTAACCTCAAAAGAATAAGATAGATTAGACGTATGGATGAGATGAGCTTGTATGGCTATCTGCCAGGTTTTGGGGCGTCTGTTCCTGATACCGTTCGGATTCCCATTTTCTAATGAAAACGTTTCTTTAAAGAAAACATCCGCAAGGCGTTTATTGTTTCAAAACGAGGCTGTGACATCACTCGGAGATTCTCTATCGCTAGACGAAAATAATGAAGGTATTAATCGATTTCGATGAAAGCCAATTCTATATACCTGTGTACTCCGCGAACCACGAGTCAGATAAGGCACGCTCCCGAAACTCGGTCATCACACTGACCTACTTTAATATCCCAAATATCTAAATGATCGATTAACAAATAGTGTGCCAATTTATTGGCTATCACTGTTATTTATTATTATTATTATTATTATTATTATTAACAACATTATCAACATCTTCGTTGTCATCGTTATCGTCATCAACATAACTATTTATAGCCATTAAATACATAAATGATGAATAAATATATGTTTACAGCCGGATGTTAGACAGTAATAAATATTATCGAAGACCCCACTGATCGATATGTATACGAGACACGTGATATACGAGACACGTGATATACGAGACACGTGATAAATTAATTAAATACTTGAGTGAATCAAGAACAAATAAACTCACCTCACCAAGTACCAATACTAACTAAACCTACTGTAAACTGGAATACATTAAACTACTGTATAGAAAGTACATCGACAGTTTAGATAGTGATGACATGTCTGAAGTATAATACCATCTGTGCTCTTCTAAGAACTTTACTGGAGCTTCATACTACTACTACTACTACTACTAACTCTCCTACTACTACCACTAGGGGCACCCCCGTGCTCTAGCGGTAGCGCGTTGGATCACAGATCATTACCACTTGAGTTCGAATCTCGGCGTCTGGATAACTGAAGGTTGTTTCATCTTTGACTTCGTCTCATTACCTTTGGAGGTCGCTCGGCCCCTTTAGCCTACCGTGTGTACAAAAGTGGCCGTAAAACATCAATCATCACCATCATCATACTACCACTACTATTATTACTACCACTATTAATAATAATAATAATAATGTGTGGGTTATACAAGTCCTCAGTAATTAAAGAATACTACTACTACTACTACTAATAATAATAATAATGTAAATTTAATAAAACGCCTTTAATACAAAGAACCATTCAAATATACTGTACAGTGATAAGCCAAATTATATATATATTTTTTTAAATCCAATTACAAATATTTAAAGTTTAATACTAACTATATGGTACTTATTTATATTTTCCCCGTTGGTATAGACGTGACGACAATTGATTCCTTGGTCGTATACCATATCTAGCCTGTTAATGGATTCGAAGTGAGAACCAATCGATGTTTAACAAACCACTCTATCATTTAGCTATCATGACCAAAACACAGTAAAATCGTCCCAAGAAGGACCACCTCTGTTTAATGGCCAATTTAAGTTGTCAAAGCAACCTCCATGATGGGGGGTCCGAATCCCAGTCATGGGTGTGTTTATGGTACGTTTCACGTCAGCCAGATGTCCCACGGGTGGTCAGCGATGGTGCTAAACAAAACTCTCACTAATCACTTGACCCGAACTATAAATTTATCATTCTGACCCGTCATCTGAAGTCCAGATGGTGTGTGAGTAGGTGAGTGTTTTGTATAGAGTTAGTATTGGCTACATTTGGAACTTATGGGAGAGGGAGAGAGAGACGGCGTATATCTTTAACAATACTAGTAAATGCATATTTCTATTTCTACTCAAACAATTTATCAAACCAATCGAGTTCGTTTTCTATCCCACTACTCTAGATGAGAATCCTGATGTCTGCGGTATAATGTAGAACGGCGTTACTGAAAATAGTCAAGTGTAGACCGAAATCTGCCTGGGAACCACTTAGACTTCCAGTTCTAGGCACGTTTCCAGACACGAAAGAATCAAAGCATAATTTAATAATCACAATAAAATTACATCAAGAATAGCATTGTGCTATTTGTTAATGTGTCAACATGTATTATATTCATTTTAATGGTTTCGTAAGAACACAATAGTTATTTTGTAAAAGCCGCACAGAAGGCTCAGCAGCCTTTAAGTGAAGCCTCAATGTATTTAAACAGGAACATTTCCTATAGCGTTCCATATTTAGAAAGCCTACCCCATTCTACTTAATAGATTAGGAACTGTAATTGTTTTGATACAATGCGATACCTGTATATATACGATAATAATATGGGACAAATACGGTATCTGTCCCTGACACAGTGGGAACATATCTACTTGTTTGATAAGAATTGACTTAGAAAAATTATCTGACTAAGGATTCCACATTAAGACGTCTTCTGGCCTGTTTATATTTGTTCGGGAGCGAGAGAACGTGAACAAAATGAATCCTTTGTTCGGCGAAGGTTTTCTTCTTGGAGTGAACTCATCCAAACAGGGAACTGGATCGGTTCAGGCAGAGACCCCACTTGGACTGTATTCGGATTAAATTGCTCCAGGATTTGTAAACATTGCGCCGTCGCCAGGACAGATTTGGCTCAGTTATCTAAGAGAAAGTGTATTTTGTATGTGAGACAAGGAGCCACTTGAGATGTTTGTTTGTATGATGAGAGTAACGTCGGCGGATCTCAAACACCGGGAATGCCACGGATTGGCAGATAGTAGACCAATAGACGTTTTGTAAGCGTTTAGTTGTGGTACGCATTTGGGATGCTTTCGATTTGTATATAGCTAGAGTATGTATAGCCCCCCCCCTCTCTCTCTTCTTTAGTTTGTGTGTGTGTGTGATTTAAAGAGGCTGTGTAACGGACATTTAAAGAAGAATAGAAATTCATATTTTTCTCCTTAATCAATTTATTGTTCTTTGAAGGCCTTATTCAGCTCGTCAAAATTATTTCAGGTATAAAAACAAACTCGTAATCATGTATCTGGAGTTCTTGTCAATAAGAATAATGATTACTCACCGTTATCTTAATTATAGAGAGAACAAAAACTATAATAAAATAATAAAGAAGAGGGATAATTAATGTGTGTCAGAAGATTTAACATAATATCTGGAGGGCAAATCAGGAATGATTAATATCCCCATTCCTGGCATTAAGGTAATACAGTATAAATATGTATTACTTTAATGATAATAAAATCTTGGATAAAAAGATCGTGTTGGGTATATTATTCTGGAATAATATCGACACTATATATTCTCACAGTATTTGATATTACTGACATAATGAACGCCTATCGTAATGGTGTTACGTTATGATCAGTATATTTGTTTTATTTGCGACTGGTGTACGTTATGATTGTGATTTATAAAACTAGGATACGTTATGATAAATCTCACCGATTCAACAATTCCGTCTAAATACTGACGCATTTCTCTCCAATTTACTGCCGCTTTCATGAACAATATCTATTTCGATTACCTCTTTGCCTAAAAAGTCAAACTTGGCAAAAATTATTATGTATTTATATGGATCAATATAACCGTGTATTTATTAGATTAATAGCTCAATTACAGATTACAGATCAGGACACACCTATAGCTCTGGATCGGATTCGGATTAATTTGTGTCTGTCGGATGTTTAATTAGACAGTTATTATTCGATAATATGTCTCAGTCTTGATCAACTTATTTGTTATTTTCAAATTTAGCTGTATCTGATTCATCGTGAAAATTCATATCAACTGTCAATGTTTTGTCTACTTTAGTTAAGAATTTCATTTTGTGTCTAAACAACAAAACTACTTCACATTGATTCTAGAACTGAATTAATTGACAAAGTGTCTAATAAAATTAATTCTCTTGCTAATAAGTAACTTAGTGAATTATTATACTTATTATTTTCAATTAGACACATTGTGTCTAATATGATTAAATATTTTATCTGATAATTTATTTACCTATTTAACCTGCAGGAGCAGCAGCAGCATCAATACAAAGATGTGGATGATGATTAATACCAATCTTAAATGATAAAATAATTCACATTTCCCATAACCTACAAATGAGAAAATTTAATTTTTTTAGATGTTGCGAAATATTTTGAAAACAAAATACCCTACTGGTCTGCCTTAGGTAAAAAATATGATCAAAGAATAAACATGTTTACTTTTACAGAAAAAAATCATTTATCACATCATCAAAGCAAAAATGCTGAAATATGTTCTGTGGCTTCTTAAACAAAAACAAATTTACTGTTGGCAGTTTCTTGGGGTTAAAACCCCCAGAAATGCACGAGATTTTGATATTAGAAGAAAAAAGCCCCACTGAAATCATTGCAGGAAATCTAAAGTATTCTATCCTTATTCTATACAATTATCTTTATAACGTGTACGACCATAGGAGTTTCCTTTAAAAACGAATTAATACACTTATCTTGTAACCTGATATTATATGTTACTTTTTGACGACAGGTTAGAGTAACAGAATGAAAATCTAGTAATTTTACATAGAAAACTAGAGGGGTACTTATAGAGTGTTTTATTTGTAGGAACTATTTTAGTTTGTATAACGCAGGTACTTTTGTCAGCCATCTTAGTTGATGAATAATTATAAATACATCAATTAGCGCTGGTAGGTTGGATGATAAATGTTATTGCGATTGTTTATTTTATTTAATATAGAAACAATAGTAGTAGTAATAGTATTAGAAGAAACGGTAGTAATAATATTTATAGTAGTAGTAGTAATAGCAATAGCAGAGGTGAATAGAATATTACTAATAGAAGCAACAACAACTCCAGAAACAGTAGTAATAGAAGAAACAGTAGTAGCAACAGCAACAACAACATCAGTCATCATAGCAGTAGTAACAGCAACAACATCAGTCATCATGGCAGTAAAAACAGCAACAACATCAACATTAGTCATCATAACAGTAGTAACAGCAACAACATCAGTCATCAAGGCAGTAGAAACAACAACAACAATAAGATCAGCCATCACATCAGTAGTAACAGCAACAACACCAGTCATCATAGCAGTAGTAACAGCAACAACATCAGTCATCATGGCAGTAGAAACAGCAACAACAACAACATCAGTCGTCATAGCAGTAATACAGCAACAACATCAGTCATCATGGCAGTAGAAACAACAACAACATCAGTCATCATATCAGTAGTAACAACAACAACATCAGTCATCATGGCAGTAGAAACAACAACAACAACAACAACAACATCAGCCATCACATCAGTAGTAACAGCAACAACACCAGTCATCATGGCAGTAGAAACAGCAACAACATCAACATCAATCATCATAGCAGTATTAACAGTAACAACATCAGTCATCATGGCAGTAGAAACAACAACAACATCAACATCAATCATCATTGCAGTAGAAACAACAACAACGCCAGTCATCATAGCAGTAGTAACAGTAACAACATCAGTCATCATGGCAGTAGAAACAACAACAACAACAACATCAGCCATCACATCAGTAGTAATTGTAGCATCATTATAGTAAAAGCAATTGTTTGTTGGCCAAAACCTTTTCTAATTATTCTAATAACAATGACTTTTATTATCATTATTATTTACTCAAATGAAATGTCGTAATAAGTTTGTGTTTATACGGATCATTTGATGACGTCAGCACACAAATTGCCGAGTGAAAACGGACAGAACCGAATATTCATAAGATTACCTTATAATATTTATAATGAACGCAATTGATGCTCGGCATCTGAATATCTACGTACGAGGAATTAAAATATCGTCGTGTTATAACATCTTTGGCGTTTAATAAAATTGATAGAACATTGTTATATTAATATATATATATATATATATATATATATATATATATGTGTGTATGTGTGTGTGTGTGCGTGTGTGTGTATGACCAGCTTTAAATTAGAAGCGTTATATTAGACCAATGTGTTACACTAGACCGGTGTTATACTAGACCAATGTGTTACGCTAGACCGGTGTTAAATTAGACCAATGTGTTACGCTAGACCGGTGTTAAATTAGACCAATGTGTTACACTTTAGACCGATGTTATATTAGACCAGTGTGTTACACTATAGACTGGTGTTATATTAGACTGGTGTGTTACATTAGACCAGGATATATTAAACCAGGGTTACCTTAGCAGAACATTTATTTATTTGGGTCCTTACGAAACACAAAATATCAATTTATTACATAAATTAAACTCTACACACACGCGCACGCACACACACACACACACACACACACAATATATATATATATATATATAAAGCAGCAAAACTACAAGAACTATCTCCAGTATTCTTAGACTATATACCCCATAAAACTCGAACTCGCCCCAATTAAACAACTAGATTTCAGTAGCCTGGATGTGCGTGAACGTGTGTTTACATGTGTGTTTACATTTGTGTGTGTGTGTGTTTGTGTGTGGTCATTGTATCGCATATTCGAGTGTGCGAGAACACATGATATTGAGTAGTTGATATTATTTCATCCATGTGAGTAATTAATAATGGAGATGCCACAATAACATGTTCTTCAGTGAGTGAGTGAGTGAGTGAGTGAGTGAGTGAGTGAGTCAGTCAGTCAGTCTTCCAGTCTGTGACAACCGCTGAAACATCTCCAAAATAAGAAAACAATGGAATTCGCTTCAGAAGATAGCATAGTCTACTACTGATAAGCGATTTGCGAATAAAAGCAAACCCGTCAAGTGGTTGCCCATAGGAACGATGGCAAGCTGCACTAGCATCCCTGGCAGCGAACGACGAGTATACCAGAGATAAGACAAAAATTATACGATAATCATAGATATGAATTGAATTTCCTCTACCACCCACTATTTGTGGCGTGTTACCAAGATCGGGTTTCTGCAGTCTGTCGGTCAAAGTTATTTATCAAAAGAGAAACAACACTTAAGATAAATTATTACTGATAAATCTAACTAATTTATTGTAACAGTTTTGCTGATGCGAATCTTGCGTATCAGTTTGTTTACAACTGGGATTGACCAGTTCGATTTAATATCTAATGGGTAGAGCGTGAGACTATTTACCTATGGCTAGGGTCATTCTGTGTGGGAGGTCGCAGGTTCACACATCGGCCGTGACACTATAGTAGGGGGAGTTTTTCATCCAACCAGGCAACTGGCAAGGTTTTCTCCACCGAACATGCCATATATTCTAAATTTATTCAGAATTAGTCTCCGTGGGGAAGCTATAAATTACAGACCATATGCGTCTCCCTTATTTGAGGTTGCCAGCCATGTAAAAAACTGCCATTCCGGCCATTATTATAATATATATTGATGATAATGATAGGTAGGTCATGGAACAGCTCCCTCCCCCGTCCCCGAAGAGAAGCGCTATCCTTCAGAACTAAAACCTTTCAAGAGATGCACTACTTCTGATCTGACCCAGCAACCTGTTTTATAAGACATACCAGATATTGACTTGTTATTTCGAGACAGTGTGTTAAAGACACTAAACTGTTATACCATTAGATAGAGGTAAAATACACTGATAATTGAACTACTTAATAACATAATTCAGGTCATTCCATTAGACAAGTGATTCTTTTAGATATTAAGGTTAAAATATGTAGTCCATAAGAAAAGAGTTTACTTGTGGTCAATGGTTATTTAAGCTGGGTGAACCTTTAGAGTAAGACATATGATCCCTTAAAATAGGTAGTCACTTATGGGAGGTGGTTCCCTAAGGTTGATGTCCATTTGAATGATTTTTTTAATGGTAGATCGTTCACTAAGATATAGCATATTCTTTAATCCAAGTGGTCCATGATAGTGAGCGCTACAAAAGGCAGGCTATTTCTTGGGGCAGGTGCTCCTCCAAACCACCTGGCTTCATTAAATGTTGTAAAGGGGAAGTGAGAGAGAGTGTGTGTGAGAGAGAGTGGGGGTGTGTGCGTAGAGAGAGAGAGAGAGAGAGAGAGAGAAGGAGAGGGAGGCGTCACTACATACATTACATCATTTTTTTCTCAGTTATAAACTACGATATAAACACTATAGTGGTGGTAAGCTGACGTTTAGTGGGGGGCGTCAACTACAAGTCAGTTTAACAAATAGCTAATACACGCCCAGTATAAACAATCGGTCCCTAATAATACACTTTATACAGTAGAAAATATACTTCAATGCGTAAGTTGTATATATATATATATGTGTGTGTGTGTGTGTGTGTCTGGGTGTGTATGTATGTGTGTGTATGTGTATGTATATGCACTTAAAAAAGGGTTATACAACCGAAACTACTCGTGTTATGTGGGCTGAGATATCTTTTATTATTGCTATCGTCGGAGTTATTAGAATTATAAATACATTTTAATACATATATATAATATATATATATATATATATATATATATATATATAGTATAAAGTTGGTTATAGATGAATTCACGAGGAACTGGAAATATAATGATATTACTATAATGATATTACGAACAAATTATACAAGTTTTCAAATTTAAATGCTAAGTGACCAATATCGGTAACCGAAATAGGAGCGATAATTGATGAAAATTTAAACATTAGCTACAGAAACACATCATTTAATGGTTTTTTTAAACTGTGGCAATCTTCCGGTTTAGGGCAGCGAATTTACGGCCATGTTTCTTCTCCAACTCATATAATAGTGAGTTGTCATTCGTACCTTTTCTTGCTACGATTATTGGTGGGATGTTATCTGATTCCTCTGAAGCATCTTGGTTTTGAGGTTTTACTGAATACCAGTTTCTCTCTCTGCCATGCTAGCATAGGGTTTAAAAGCCAACCATTCTTTTATTCTTTTCCCGCTGTGACATGAAACATCCTTGAGCATCAATGGCTTGTTGTGCAGAACAGTCTTCTTTCCTCATCTTCGTTTAGCAGTTCTTGTACATTTCCATGAGCTTTCCCCGAGACTTCTTAATTTTTCAAACACGTTGACAGTATGTTACATGGAACACTTATTATATCGAAATGTCAGTTTTTAATTTAATTTTCTTCGACTTCATCAAGAGCCTACATCTTCGTGTCAATAGATAGCGGTTTATGTTAGCCATTGAAGTATATCCTGATAGGATATGATCTCTATTTATACGGGTTTCTAGGGCAAGTCAAAGTTCACAGTTCGTAGTTATCACAATTAGGTTAAACACAATTGTCATTTTCAAAACCATTATGATATCACAATATTCACTGGACAGTTAGTTGGAGATAATGCAAATAAATTTCTAACACGGACTTTCATTATAACCAGCACAATTTATAGCAATTTCTGATTACTAGGATCATAAAGTCACTTCGTAATAAGTCAGTGTTCATTGTATAAATTTTGCTATATCCGAGTTCCTTTTATTATACAAGTAATAACAATAATAATAATAATATGTGATATTTATATAGCGCCCTATTCAGCTAGAAGCTGCTCTAAGACGTTTTACAGTATTATTTACAATATTATTATCCCTGACTGAGACCTATTTCCACCCAGCACACATCTCAACTCCCAAGGAGCACACAACGCATTATGCCATTATATATGCACAAAGCGTTATTCAAACACATAGTCATCGCGTCCTGTCAGGTACTCATTTTTTAATGGATGAGTGAACCAGTCGCCACATGGCAGCATTGCAGCTGACGGAGACTCGAACCCGCGACCGTTCGGCTACGAGTCCTACTAACTAACTGCGTTATCACGACCCGACTGGTAAATGGGAGCTTGACCGGACCAGCAAACCATTTCGAATTAAGTTACTATTTCGTTAAATCTGGGTGTTTTATAACTAACCTTTACTTTTATATATATATATATATATATATATATATATATATATATATATATATATATATATATATATATATATCTCCTATTTTATTCGAATTCATTTGAAGTGAATGAAACACTTGAACAAAGTTAAAAATCTAAGAGACGTGATAATTCATTCGTTGCCTCTTCGATGAGATGATGTAGTTCGTATTTACTTGGACAAGATTGTATTTCTACGTTTCTTGGATGTTTTTTTTACGGAGAAAGAATGTTAAAACTGATAACAGTTCCAGCGAGCTTCGTGACCGCAATGTTCTAACTCGGTGATAATTACCACCTGTAGGTAGAAGAAGTACAGGTAATGTACAGGTTAAAAACATCCGTCCAGTTTTATCTAGGAAACCCAATACCATTTTACACACATCTGTGTAAAACGTTTTCCTCTCTCTCTCTCCCTCTCTCTCTGATAAGATAACAACTCCAGGTAAGTACAGGTGGTGCTGACACAACAATGTATGTATTATAGAAACATAGACCCACTGTTAACAGAGTTAATAGTATTTTTATAGACAAAATACCAGTGTACCAGTTTTTATACCAGAACCTATCTAATTCCCGCTACAAACTATTGCCAAATGATTACTAAAAGCCGTATTTATTTAAGTCATTCCAATGTTGATTAACTTGCCGTGAGTCTTAAGGGATTTTTTAAAACATTCTAGGGCCCACTTCTTAAAGTAACTTCCATGAGATAAATGAAATTCCACTTCTCCCTGAACCAGCGCGTGGGCAACAAGATGCATGTAATCACAGACGCACGCTCATACGGAGACACATACATGTACACACATGATACATACATACATGCACAAATACATGCACCACACACACAAAAAAACACACTCACAATAGCGTGCGCGCCAACACACACACATTATAACAGAACATTGAATGTCGTAGAACGAATAGTTAATTTATACGCGTTTGCGTTTAACTTCCTGCTAACACACACACATGCACACATTGTTAGATGTATAGCTATTATAATCCAGACGTGTCATTTGCAGTATCGGAGATCTGCCTGAAATCCGCTGTTCTCGACCATGGGTCAAATAGATCAAGTGGATAGCCGCTTTAATTTAGATCCCACCACACCTAACTGCATATACTTAGGGACGCTAAATTAGGCGTGGATGAACGTTCACTTAGTGATGAACGGAAACGTGTGAGGATTAGCTGTTAGGTTCGAGTATATCATAGTATTTACTCAGGTTTGAGACGATATTTCGTTCTTGTCCAGTAATAATCCATTGTGCAGTATTGCTACTTTGTTTTTATTTTAACCAAATCACTTCAGTGATTCTATACTGAGTTAGTGTACATTCTCACGTGATGAACAAAGTGTAATGTTTGTTAACAAGCTGAGGGTCTATAAAAGTTCTAACTTTTCACTTAGGTTAGAGAAGAACTTCGATGCCAGACTAGTCGGACGTGTATCGATATATATGGTTCATATAGGTAGGATTTATTCAGTTATTCGATCCCAGAATAAAGTTGAGGTCAGCATCTGAGGTGTCGAAATGTTTTATATATAGGTTTCTTTTGGACCACAGAAAATTACTGTTGAATGTAAACTGTGGTGTCAAAATAGTTTATGATGTGTATGTAACAAGTCACCATTGAACCACACGCACGTGTTGTTTACTTCGAGCTGTGGTATCAAATGGTATGGTTTTTACGTGCTTGCGTTTTTTATACGTAGCCTCCATGTAGCCGCTTTCCTGTGGGCGTGACATATTTGTCGCGTACGAAAAGCAAATTAGCTGGTTCCCACAGGCTGATGAGTAATCCAGACACTTGCATAAGTGTATGTATACATCTATCAATATGTGGAGGTATAGAACATTTTATTTTTAGATTAATGTATGTATAGTTGTATTTGTATTTAGATTTATGGAGGTAGATCTCGAAGGATGTTTAGATATGTTGATGTTCTGTGTCTGTTGCCTCTTTATATGTACCCTAAAACACACACACACACAGACGTAGAACAGAGGTTGTGTGTAGGTATGAGGGAAGCCATGTTAACCAAAGTGCTTTATTCTTAATAGAAAAGAAACAAAAACCTATTTTAACCAACAATAAACGTTTAAGTATACATTCAGCTATGTCTCACAGGTCGATTTGTATATTACTTTATGTCTCTGTATTGTGGGCTCCACGATACGAGACATTCCTTATGTCTCTGTATTGTGGGCTCCACGATACGAGACATTCCTTATGTCTCTGTATTGTGGGCTCCACGATACGAGACATTCCTTATGTCTCTGTATTGTGGGCTCCACGATACGAGACATTCCTTATGTCTCTGTATTGTGGGCTCCACGATACGAGACATTCCTTATGTCTCTGTATTGTGGGCTCCACGATACGAGACATTCCTTATGTCTCTGTATTGTGGGCTCCACGATACGAGACATTCCTTATGTCTCTGTATTGGGGCTCCACGATACGAGGCATTCCTTATGTCTCTGTATTGTGGGCTCCACGATACGAGACATTCCTTATGTCTCTGTATTGTGGGCTCCACGATACGAGACATTCCTATGTCTCTGTATTGTGGGCTCCACGATACGAGACATTCCTTATGTCTCTGTATTGTGGGCTCCACGATACGAGACATTCCTTATGTCTCTGTATTGTGGGCTCCACGATACGAGACATTCCTTATGTCTCTGTATTGTGGGCTCCACGATACGAGACATTCCTTATGTCTCTGTATTGTGGGCTCCACGATACGAGACATTCCTTATGTCTCTGTATTGTGGGCTCCACGATACGAGACATTCCTTATGTCTCTGTATTGGGGCTCCACGATACGAGACATTCCTTATGTCTCTGTATTGGGGCTCCACGATACGAGACATTCCTTATGTCTCTGTATTGCGGGCTCCACGATACGAGACATTCCTTATGTCTCTGTATTGCGGGCTCCACGATACGAGACATTCCTTATGTCTCTGTATTGCGGGCTCCACGATACGAGACATTCCTTATGTCTCTGTATTGCGGGCTCCACGATACGAGACATTCCTTATGTCTCTGTATTGCGGGCTCCACGATACGAGACATTCCTTATGTCTCTGTATTGCGGGCTCCACGATACGAGACATTCCTTATGTCTCTGTATTGGGGCTCCACGATACGAGACATTCCTTATGTCTCTGTATTGGGGCTCCACGATACGAGACATTCCTTATGTCTCTGTATTGCGGGCTCCACGATACGAGACATTCCTTATGTCTCTGTATTGGGGCTCCACGATACGAGACATTCCTTATGTCTCTGTATTGGGGCTCCACGATACGAGACATTCCTTATGTCTCTGTATTGGGGCTCCACGATACGAGACATTCCTTATGTCTCTGTATTGCGGGCTCCACGATACGAGACATTCCTTATGTCTCTGTATTTTGGGGGTCCACGATACGAGACATTCCTTATGTCTCTGTATTTTGGGGGTCCACGATACGAGACATTCCTTATGTCTCTGTATTTCGGGCTCCACGATACGAGACATTCCTTATGTCTCTGTATTTTGGGGGTCCACGATACGAGACATTCCTTATGTCTCTGTACTGCGGGCTCCACGATACGAGACATTCCTTATGTCTCTGTACTGCGGGCTCCACGATACGAGACATTCCTTATGTCTCTGTATTGCGGGCTCCACGATACGAGACATTCCTTATGTCTCTGTATTGTGGGCTCCACGATACGAGACATTCCTTATGTCTCTGTATTGTGGGCTCCACGATACGAGACATTCCTTATGTCTCTGTATTGTGGGCTCCACGATACGAGACATTCCTTATGTCTCTGTATTGTGGGCTCCACGATACGAGACATTCCTTATGTCTCTGTATTGTGGGCTCCACGATACGAGACATTCCTTATGTCTCTGTATTGTGGGCTCCACGATAGGAGACATTCCTTATGTCTCTGTATTGTGGGCTCCACGATACGAGACATTCCTTATGTCTCTGTATTGTGGGCTCCACGATACGAGACATTCCTTATGTCTCTGTATTGTGGGCTCCACGATACGAGACATTCCTTATGTCTCTGTATTGTGGGCTCCACGATACGAGACATTCCTTATGTCTCTGTATTGTGGGCTCCACGATACGAGACATTCCTTATGTCTCTGTATTGTGGGCTCCACGATACGAGACATTCCTTATGTCTCTGTATTGTGGGCTCCACGATACGAGACATTCTACACAACCCGATGAAGACTTAAATTAAAACAGGTCGTCATTATTGGAGTAAGTCGTGTTGTCTCGCTGTTACAAAGTATTATTATAATTCTGACTTATACTTACTTTATTCCATTACACCGTGTATTAATATGTTACATTTCTCTTTTAAGCTTCACGTGCGAGCGTGTTAACTATCTTTATAACTTGTACGCATGCACGTTCGCACGCACGCACACACATACAATGGTACTGATACTATACAGTACACACTAGCACCATATTGATACTGATAATCAATATACTTCTGGGGTGTTGATTTGGGTACCTCACTATACAGGTAAAAAACAAAACTATTTCACAATTCGTTATCTAATCAATCACATTCGGAATCGTAATTTTTTAGATATATGATTGTTGTCATAAGAATAGGTTTGCTCATTATATTGTTGTTGTTGTTATTTGTTTTTGTTGTGGTGGTGGTAGTGGTGTGTGTGCTATTTTGAGGACCCTCCTGTTTGTAGTTATCTTCACGCCCCCACATATTAAGCTAGTTAAGTTTAACGGTTCCAAATGCTAATCTGACGTAATCTAACTCAATGTCCTTCAAACTGATTTAATATTCTAGATGGCTGATAGTCCCCCCCACCCCCCCCCCCCATCCCCCATCACTATCAGGGTATCGCCAGGCATAAACTGTCATTTTCTCCATATTTACATAAACCACCTAAATTATAGCTTTATTAGTATAATTGTGTAAGGAATAGTTTTGCAGGTCCCGATCTGGCAGATTAATCACTGATCTAGAGATGGTTCTGTATATATCCTGAACGGTAGTCACCATCCGGGATGATTTGCGTAATCGGGAGGGGAGGTTATTTCACTGAGATGGTGACGACATTAAATGTGGTTAGTTTATCGACAAGCAGAAACACACCTCCCAGTATTATGAGTCTACAGATCAATTGCAGGTTTAACCAATAACTTGAAACGTCAGGATGCTGCCTTTCATCTTATCAACACGAACCGCGAAGGTCAGATCATGTGTGTAGCGTTCTATCCTCTGAGCCACCAGAGTTCATCAATAAACGTACTGTTAATCCGTTTTAGTAACAACTGTTTAACAACACTCACTCACTCACCCACTCACTCATAAAGGCGTATGTCGTTGGGGTTTAATCGTATAGTGGCTTTTAGAAAAGCCTAAGAATGCTGAATAATTAAGTAGCCAATGCTACACACTAATCTAACATGACTCCGCACCTTGGTATCAATAAAAGTACATCCTACCATATCTTCACTGCTATTAATAATTTAGAAACACCATATTAGGAATAGGTTGTCTTAAAAGAATCTACTGAAACAATACTATGTAGAATATGTTCCGTAGATGAAAGTGTCATCGATAGAGTTATCCCCGCAGAAAGTCAACTCATACATCAGAAACTGTTTCAAAAGATCAAAACTTGCCAACAACCACTTGATACAGGTAACACTCTTAATACAGGTTACACTATTAATACAGGTTACACTGTTAATACAGGTTACACTGTTAATACAGGTTACACTGTTAATACAGGTAACAATGTTAATACAGGTTACTAACTGTTAATACAGGTAACAATGTTAATACAGGTTACACTGTTAATACAGGTTACACTGTTAATACAGATAACACTGTTAATACAGGTTACACTAGTTAATACAGGTTACACTGTTAATACAGTTAACACTGTTAATACAGGTTAACTGTTAATACAGGGTTTAAAACAGTAACTTTATAAGTTAATACAGGTTACACTGTTAATACAGGTTACACTGTTAATACAGATAACACTGTTAATACAGGTTACACTGTTAATACAGTTTACACTGTTAATACAGGTAACACTATTAATACAGGTTACACTGTTAATACAGGTTACACTGTTAATACAGTTTACACTGTTAATACAGGTAACACTATTAATACAGGTTACACTGGAAGTATGAAATAAATCGAAATTGTTAAATCTTTTAATAACTACTTTACCAACATAATCAACATTTATCAACTAGCCGAATTAATTAAAATATAAATAATAATTATACTAATTACTTGAACAAACCAGTTACAGATAAGATGTTCTTGGATGATATTAACTATTTACATATTAATGTCACTGTTAAAGCTCTCACATCAAAGACCACGGATAGCTTTGATGAAATATCGTTCGAAATTATTAAGGAAACTATTTCAAATGTAATCTACTCACTAACCGATATTATCAATAGATCTATAATTACTGCTATTATTCCTGATCAACTAAAATTAACCGAAGTTATTAATGTTTAGTAAACTTCCGATATCGACCAGCTAAGAAATGACCTATCTAACAACTTATTACGTCATTTTTGGAAAGCCAAAAATATTTATATAAAAACCAGTATGAATTCTGTGCAAATCATTCTTTAAGTTACCCTATCTTACACCTGTTTAATCAATGTGATACAAATATTAAATTTAATCTATGTCAATATATCTTTTGTAATATTTGGTGTTATTAATCGCAAAATCCTTGTGATAAGGGGGAACAATCGATCGCTTGATGTTTTACGGTCACTTTTGCGCGCGTGGTCGGCTAAATGGGCCGAGCGACCTCCAAACGTAATGAGGCGAATTCAATGTTGATACATCCTTCAGTAACGTTATATACATTTTATTCATTCGTTATTATATGTAATAGATGGTCAAATATTATCACAGATGTTCCTTCACTAAGCCAGTTAAAACAATTGAACCATTTAATGACATCATCATGTGATGATGATGTTGTGATTATGATGATTGATGTTTTACGGACACTTTTGTGCACAAGGTATAGGCTAAATGGGCCGAGCGACCCCCAAATGTAATGAGGCGAAGTCAAAGACGAAACAACCTTATATGCCCACCCCGAGATTCGAACGCGGGTGGTAGAGATCTGTAGTCCAACACGCTACCGCTAGACCACGGAGGCGCCCTGTCATCATCATGTGATAATCACGCCAACTGCTCTAATGAAATATGCAAAGATCGTTCTAGAATTTATTATTTTTAGAAATAATGTTCTATAATCTTTAACGATATAGTACTTTTTGTTCAATCTTCCCTTTGGTGTGCTTCAGACAACTGCATACACCTTACTCACAATATTTAATCTATCAATTATATATATCACATGTGGGGGGTCAGTGGGAAGACAGTTTCGGCTACACCAGTCCTTCAATCTCCATTTTCAACACTATACTCATTATTTCATTGTATACACATGTCTGTATCAAAGATTAATAATCTAGATGGCACCTGTATTTGAGCAAACTGTCTGTGTGAAAGTGTTTTTGGTGTTGGGACTTGATCTCTGGCGTATTGAGTTAAGTAGATACGATGACGAAGTGCTCTCTTGGTCTGGTCTGAGCCTCATATCTCACATACGTCTACTACGTCATACTCTAAAATAAGTCTGGATATCATATCAATAGACTGTTTAAATCCATTACAGTTAAAGGACGTAACACTTTTATGTTAACATAGATATCATTATCTGAGAGAGAATTATTTACTGTTGCCACTAGTATCAAAACTCTCTGTGTGAGATGGACAACAAAACCCTTCACTGTACAGTATACCGTAAAAACTTTATCAGCGTAAATGAACAAATTCGGACTTTATTTGGAACTCCACTGTAAAGCTACTTTTGGACTTTCAGAGCTAAGTTGAGATTTTATAAAAAAATGGCCTGGCTATTTTGACGACAAATTTGACGATCTTTAGCTCAAAGTTTACTGTCAGAGCGATCTCGGAGATGGTACACAACACGGGACAATTCTGAGATGGTACACAACACGGGACAATTCTGAGATGGTACACAACACGGGACAATTCTGAGATGGTACACAACACGGGACAATTCTGTGTCACCATCGAGTTAAGTTGTTTAGTCTCGCTACTGGTTCTATGGGTCATATCGTCTGAGAAAACAAATCCCACAAACACAGGTATGAGTCAGATTCTAACCCATGAACTCAAGGTTTGCAGCGCATTGCTCTAACAACTGTCTCATCGATCTTTTCATATATATATATATATATATATATATATATATATATATATATATATATATTGAATGATTGTCATAAAAATATATTACGTAGTTGGATTATAAAATCATACCGAGAGATCCTATTGGAATGCTTATTATGTTTATTGGGGAAAAGTAGCACACATCAAAGTGATTGTCCCAACGAGCTACCATTTAAGACATGTGGAACAACGCACGTCTGTTGCAAACTACTGCCAGATTATCGCCTGTAATTAATACCCGGATATGTAGCTTTAGAGTAAATATTGGTGTATTTATCCGCACGACATGCTGGAAGGATCCCGGTTGTAAAATTAGGATCGTGGTCAAGAACTAAGCCAAGTGAAAACTTATCCAAACACTTAAGGGCGTAACATCAACAGGGCGCCGCTGTTCAGTAAAAAAAATCATACTTTTATCACCAACCGAGTTATGACGGGACTCTACGTGGCATCATATTTTGGTGATGACGTCAGAGTAACGCGTACGTTGATGTGCTGGAGAGACAAGTGGGTAAATAAATGTCATGGCTCACCCGTAAACTTTGAATAAACATTGTTATTTATTGATATCACAGGTCTACGGGGGATAGGACTTCGCTTTTAGTTGTTAATAGGAGACAGTCATTATCGTAATCAGGAGGTCGTTTACCTGTTTTAACCGAAATAAGGATGTGTTTTTAGGTGGATATTATCTTTTTTTACCGTTTGGGAACAATATAAGATTATGATGATTGTGATGATAAATGCACAACAACCACAACGACATTAACAACAACATTATAAAATGATGATGATGATTGTGATGATAAATGCACACCAACAACAACGACATTAACAACAACAATATAAAATGATGATGATGATTGTGATGATAAATGTACAACAACCACAACGACATTAACAACAACATTATAAAATCATGATGATGATTGTGATGATAAATGCACAACAACCACAACGACATTAACAACAACAATATAAAATGATGATGATTGTGATGATGATTGTGATGATAAATGCAGACCAACAACAACGACATTAACAACAACATTATAAAATGGTGATGATGATTGTGATGATAAATGTACAACAACCACAACGACATTAACAACAACATTATAAAATGATGATGATGATTGTGATGATAAATGCACACCAACAACAACGACATTAACAACAACAATATAAAATGATGATGATTGTGATGATGATTGTGATGATAAATGCACACCAACAACAACGACATTAACAACAACAATATAAAATGGTGATGATGATTGTGATGATAAATGTACAACAACCACAACGTTAACACAAAATAAGGATGTGTTTGTGATATACCAACCACCGTTTAAAACAATATAAGATTATGATGATTGTGATGATAAATGCACAACAACCACAACGACATTAACAACAACAATATACAATGATGATGATTGTGATGATAAATGCACACCAACCACAACGACATTAACAACAACAATATAAAATGATGATGATTGTGATGATAAATGTACAACAACCACAACAACATTAAAAACAACAACAACAATATAAAATGATGATGATTTTGATGATAAATGTGGAAATAAAACACAACGACTTTAACAACAAGAGAATAAAGTTCGCCAAAATATGTCTTTAAAGGAAGAGTTCCTCCTCAAATAATATCACTTAATGTATATTGTTTATAAAAGTAACCCCAAATCCTCCAATAATAATCACGAACTCTACTTGATATCATAGATAGAAATAATCCTAATTACTTGAGGGTAGCCATTATGTTATAGCTTCCTCGGATTCCGGATGGTAATGCGGGAAGGGAAACAGTCACGTGTTCTGACGTCAGATGGCACAAGGATTGTGTAGCTATCTCAATCCCGATCAAGTCTCTGGCTTAACGATTCTCATGCCTCGTCCTCTACCTGTCTCTCTGATCGTTCTACTAACTACTATTAACTAATTACCGTACTCGGTTCATTTACATTTTCGTAATTTTCCCCAGACTTTAGCCATTTCAGTAACACACAAGAAGGCTGTTCGGACCATCTATACTGTAATAATAGTAATTACGAACTACATGTTTATATGTTCAGATTTTTATAACCGTGTAATAAAAAACCTTGTATTAAGTGACGTCAATTTTCAGAAGCATCCGGTCTGTGTCTGACTTCAAAATGGCGGCGCCCACGGATGAGTTATAGTCGATACACCAGCTCTTTGACCTGGATTATTTAATAGATGATTGATCGTGTTCATATTTTTATAATTATAATTTGTGCGGGAATATTATTATCAGTCCTGAAAGTTTGATGTGAACGTTAATTATTCCTTTAAGAGCCTGGAACATAAACCAAACCCGCAAGATAATCAAGCGTCGTGGAATTTATGTGTAAAAATGTTTAAAATGAGTCACACGTTTGTTATTTAAATAATATGATTTTTAAATAGTGCGGAAACCCTGTCTAAACGATCTGCATATGCAAATATATATTGTACACATCGTTTACGCTTATTGTATTAAAATTATACAGACGTTGTACAAATGTTAAGGAGATGGCATACCAGCTGCACGAATCAGAACTAATGTAGAAATGAAAATATAAATATTTAATATATATAATACGATGCTGTGGACCATTGAATCATTCATGGCGCCTCCGTGGTCTAGCGGTAGCGTGTTGGATCACAGATCACTACCACCCGTGTTCGAATCTCGGCGTGGGCATATCTGAAGGTTGTTTCATCTTTGACTTCGCTTTATTACCTTTGGAGGTCGCTCGGTCCATTTAGCCTACCTTGTGCACAAAAGTGGCCGTAAAACATCAATCATCATCATCATCATTGAATTATTCACTTTGTTTTTAACCATTGCAATAAATATCCTGTGATGTAATTACTAATACAATCTGCAACGAACTACATAACTCACAGGTCATACTTGTAAACAGACCTAGTTTCTGGACAGTACCATCCCTTGTCTATGGTGCTGCCATTTGCCTCAGCTAGTTTGTCAAAATTGCCATCCCACAATCCACGTGACGTCTAAAGAAGAAAGATACTCCTGTGTGTGTACGATTCGCCATCGTCTCTGACCTTTGACCTACCGTGTGTGGGTATCGCTTCTATAAAGGGCCCCCTTTCATCCGTTGTTTACTCCACCTCAGAGATACATATCATTTACTATTAGCCCTATAGAGATCCGCCTAGCATTAATTAAGACAGTTGACATTTCGCTGCAAGCAGCAACAATTCTGCAATAGGAGAGAGACTAGCCGCCCTGCCCACACAGGGATCGTCGTAAGTCGAGGAATGCCAGGCATCTCTTTGCCATGCCCATCTCATGCCCATCCAATGCCCAGCTCATATACCTCTAGCCGCTCAGCTATGTCTAGTAGTATATTTGAGAGATGATCCTAGCTCAGCCGTAGTTATCTGGACTATTCCTTGTTGTCTGGGGAGTTAATGGCAATAGGCACACCATATCTGACAGAGTTAACGTTAATGAAGATATATTGTTTACTGTGGTGGTAAAATTCTATCGGTTGGATCATCTGTCTCTATATGCATAACCGCGTGAACAATATACAATAGGATATGTATTAAAAGACTAATCTGACAAACACATCGGGTGGTTTTTAACAGGTACTACTGTCTATTATCAGAATGGCTAATCAGTTGATCAGATCGCCTTTGTGTGTTGTTTAAATGACGTGTGTACTCTTGTGATAGCCGGGATTTTTTGGCAGGTGTTCCTTTGTGGGAAAGATATCCCATCCGCTATGGTAGGTGGTCTCACATATCAAGTGGTATCTTATGGTGTTTTATGGTATGTCGTGGTATATTATGGTGTTTTAAGGTATGTCGTGGTATCTTATGGTGTTTTATGGTATGTCGTGGTATCTTATGGTGTTTTATGGTATGTCGTCCTGGTGATAAGGTTTACTGTAGTGGTTACATACACATCTAGTCCCAACATACATAAGAATAACCGTGGTGCTGTTTATAATGCATATAATAATAATAATAATAATAATAATAATAATAATAATAATACACTAATCTTCCTCAAAGTGGCATGATGTTGTGAGATATTCATTTAATTCTTTATTACCGGATGGAAATAAAAATTGGATTAGTACAGGGTAATTATTTACAATATGGCGTACTTCCGTGTATACGCGCATGCGTAAGTGCGTACAACCTGAAACAACATTTATACAACATATATTTCGCTGTTTCTGAACACACGGGAGTAGGCGATCTGTTGTGGAGTTTTTTTCCTGTATGGTGGCACCCCCTCTCCCACCCGAACCAAGCTGAATTTGTTTCAAATGAAGCCCAGCTAGGGCGGGATTCGAACGCCGGTGGAAGCGATCTTTCGCCTATCGCGATACTAGTTCTGCCATAGAGACGAGCGTCCAAACAAATCACTTACGGATCCGGCAATCTAACAAATGACGACAACTGTTGTTGTTGTTGTTGTTTTTTTGATATTTTCCTTCAAGATCCAGTTGTCTAAAAACGGTTACAGTGCTGCCGCCTGGTGGTTATCTAGAGCATCTAGATGTTCTACAACCACGGTACAAATTATTGACAGACTCGGTGCTCTCTTTAGATATTGTCTAGGAATTCTTCTCTCATATTACATATTGGCTGTAAGTAGCCGTGAAAAAATAATAGTAAATATTTAAAATACATACTTTATTATAGTATGTGTGTACGCAAGTCCGCGTGGTATTGTTAGTGTGTGTGTGTGTGTGTGAGTGTGTGTGTGTGTGTGTGTGTGTGTGTGTGAGACATGATTTATTGCTAGTTAAACATGTTACACTTGTGGCACCCACTTCAATCAACGCACTTCATCCAGTTGGCTTCATACTATCACATTGATTTTTTTACCTGTTAATTAAACAACTCATCATTGTCTGACATGTATGTCATATCCCGTGAGGCCATCTGTTCTCTGTTTAAGAGGACAACATTTCAATTATAAACAACTCAAAACGCCCGAAAATAGTAGTACCAATGGAACGTTTGTCGGTATTGGAAAACAAAACATTTATAACAAACTAACGAAATATCTCTCATTTCAGGAAATACTTGTAATATTAATGGGCATTACTTAACGGACTTTTTTATTTTGTGAGAAGAGAACCAGGAAGAAAAAGTTAGCTGCTCTTATAGACTTCATTCAGAAATATTTCATTTTGTTTAAGCCACAGGCTGTTAAAGAAAAACATAATGTACATGTATTTACGTAGTGGTTTAGAAGTGAGCACAATACGTTCTTTATAATGGTAATCGGTAGCATTTAATAGTCAAATACATTATGCATAGTGACAGGTTAATGTTATTCGTTTTTTGGATCTTGTTATTGTGTTGTTAGTTCTTATTGTTGCGCATAAAATTAATTTCTTTAACACAATATACTAATCTATGGCCTAGAAATTAAAACACTAATTACTCGCTGCTGCAGTCTGATATAATTTGTTTTAGTTCTAAGTTAACGATTTCGTTCGAATAACAGTCCGGGGCCAACAAAAACGTTCGCATATGAGCCAGTAACATTCACACACCCATGATGAACATATGGATGGTCTGACCATAGGTACCTTTTAGTGTAAATACGGGAATTAGTGCAGACCAAGTGTTCACATTTTAAGACGAAACGTCCTTAAGATTCTATTACACACGGTACTCTAGACTTATAGAAACTAAAGTGGTAATGAGACGGAGTTCAGATCAGAGCCACACCGAGTTAATAAGCTTACATAGTATCAATAAACGAGTTACCCGGGTTTTTTTTAAATTACTACAGAGATATATAATATCAGAAATGATGTCTGTTATAAAAGCGGCACATTTCATTTCCTAAACATCACCCGGATATTTTTTTATTTTATTTCTATCTATACACCTGAGTTGGGACGATTACAGAATCAAAGTAATCGATTTAGGTTACTTGACACTATAATGATAACGATTACTAATATCTGATGAATGACTACAATCGATTACTTGAGTCTACAAATGTGATAATTAGCACTTGATTGTGAATAAAATCGCATAGTACGTCTTTATTACCTCTGTCGAAATATTAATTTTAATGTTATGGCATGATATAATATAATCTAACACCCTGTGTAATCACAAAAGTAATCATCGATTACGGTTACATATACAGTGCAATCGATAACGATCATATAGCATCTGGAAATTACCATTCAAATTAAGATTAACTGAAATCATGTAATCGAGTATTTAGGCTGGATGGATGAATGTTGTTTAACGACACATCGGCACAATTTAGGCCAGTCAGTGTCCTTGGAGTATTTAGGCATATGTATGTATGTATATATATATATATATATATATATATATATATATATATATAACACATTAAAAGCAATTACAATGTATATTCAATAACATGTTTACATCGAAAGGCATTTTAAAGGCATTTTAATGCATTACATCCGGTTTACGTCAAAACCGAGTTACGTCACGGCTTTTAGAACCAATTAATGACTGGACGGTGTGACTTATATATATATATATATATATATATATATATATATATATATATATATATATATATATATGGGTGTGTGTATGTATGTGTTTGTGTGTGTGTGCATGCGTGCGTGTATGCGTGCGTGCGTGTGTATTAATTAATTCATCTATTTTAGATGAGGCTCTAGCTCAAAACAAACGTCAAAACAGTAGGTCATCGGATCGATCGAATGTTGGACCAGTGAGATGTCGGATCAGTGATTTGTCGAATCAGTGTGTTGTCGGAATATGTTCGATCAGTGAACTATTAGAATGTTCAATCTTGAAGCCTATGTTATAGAACAAACTGTAAGACCAATCCCATACGATATAATAGTTTAATATGACTTCAGCGATTCATCGACGCATAAGGTAATATGGGATTCTATCAGGATGATTGATGATTGATGTTCTACGGCTACTTTTGTGCAAAAGGTAGGCTAAATGAGACGAAGTGAAAGAACGAAACAACCATCAGGTATGCCCACGCCGGGATTCGAACACGGGTGGTAGTGATCTATGGTCCAACACGCTACCGCTAGACCACGGAGGCGCCCTGGGATTCTATCGGAGCATCCAGTCATAATCATGTTCCTTTTAGAGAAAAAATTCCAACATGAATCCAAATATTATTTTCTGTTAAAGAAAGAAGAAGAGATCTAATGTATTATACTATCTCTATCTTAATCTTCATAACCAATACACAACCGATTAACTGCCAATTGTCAATCTGGTTACTTAAGTTAGTCGGATATTAAGGCCTCTAAAAACCATAGATTCGCCAATTCCTTTTCAGATGTAAATCTTCAATCAAAGCCAACAAAATATTAAAAAACGAGATATTTTCAAATTCCATATTTAAAGTACTGAGGACTAGGTTTTTGTTGTGCACTTTTAACCTCGATAAATTCGTTTTGTGTCACCAAATGTGACAAAGTGTTTTCGGAGATTGGAAATTTGCATGAATCTTCCATGAAAATCTACAACATATCAATCTAGATACTGTCATTTAGTTATAAGAAACATATTAGAAATATTAATACATACTCAGAACGATGATCCAGACTAGATTCCTAATTATATATCTGTCTTGATTGCGGTATCCTTACAGGTACCCGGATAGACAAATATATCACTTATAGAAGACTACGTTCTTTTCAAACTGATTGTTGGTGTTTATTTCGGGAAACAATTTGGTCTTTGTGGCCGATTAACGCAATTTTCACTTTCCCATATTGATCTTTATGTATTTTTTATATTTTGTAATTATTAAACCATTTTATAATATGAACCAAACACAGTTTAACAAACCTTGATATTTCTATTTATATGGAATCTAAAAGGAGCTGTGTATCTGGATAAAAAGAAGCGAGTTTCCTAGTGTCGCACAAATTCTATTCGTCTATCCAATTAATATCTTAACTTAACGTTCTATAGCGTCATGCATAATGTTGATAAACCAAACTCAGATATCAGTGAAGTCTTTTATCAGTTTTTGGGTATCCATCATATAGATCTAGTGTACTTTCCGGTGTTTAAAATAAAAAAGTATATCGTCTCTAATTTTAGGGGCACGTTTGTGAACACAACCTTCAGACAAAGCCAAGTCTCGATTTGAACTCACATGGTACTGCGCTACCAGTGAGGCCGTGGATATAATAAATCAGTTCTTGCAATGTACCTTGCATTGCGAGGTAGTATATGCTATTTTGAACTTTAGGTGCCCACTCAATGATCTTTTCCAGTCACAATTAAAAACTAGCATCACTTAATCAAGGAAATTGATGTTATCAATAAATCTAGAAGTTTTACATTTAGCAGTCTTATAGTCTGGTGTTTACAAGGTTTTCTTACGTAACTTGGTATGTTAGTCTTCTCTCTCTCTCTCTCTCTCTCTCTCTCTCACTCTCTCTCTCTCTCTCTCTCTCTCTATATATATATATATATATATATATAAACAATATCCATAAGCAACGTGTATTGTTTATATAATCATTGAATATCGACCATACGAATATGCGATATGCAATGAAGTTATACTATTTTTAAAAGATCGGATTTGGTTGAATCAGTGACAAAACAATCAGATCAAATCCTATAAAAAATCTTGAACTGCCCGATCCATAATATTTATAAGCCACGTGTGAACAATGTATATATATATATATATATATATATATATATATATATATATATATATTGGTTAGTTGGTTGACTGATTGATTGGTAAATAAATGATAGATAAATTAATTGATTTGTTTATATAAAATATAATAGAATCATAATCATGAGAGAGAGAGAGAGAGAGACCATTTTCATAGTTAACACCTGTATCTCTAGTCGTACCATTCTACTATCACCGCCTTAATTCACACACACACATATCGTCAGACTGTAGCCAATCCTAATTCGGTGAATTTCCCAGGAAGCTGTGCCACTGATGTACGGATGACCTTGGTGGTTAGAGCGGCCAGACTGTAGCCGAGTTCCGTAACAACTGTTTTCCACGACCTGGCCCTGCTCCCGATAGGGAAAACAGTCGAGAGACGGCGCTTTGATCAGTCAAAGACAATCAAAGCCGACAAGCCATCGCTTCCTTCACACGATTTAATCAACGACCGTAAAACAAACAGTGAAATGGACCGTGTGAATTGGTCAAGGTAATGTCAGGAACAGCAGTCAATAAGTCGTTATTGACTTAATGTGTCGGCTGATTTCACGCTGTTAATGCTATGGTACGCCAGTTAGGCAGAAACACCTAATATCACGGAAGGAGAGTCTAGGTTTGAAGTACTAACCTGTTTATTAACTTGGGATAATAGATCGATAAAAAGTGAAGCGACCGGAAGCTAGTTTACCTTCCCTTAAACGCTAGTTATAAAGCTTTGGACAGAGCGAAATTATTTACTTCCCTCTCTCTCTGTCTCTAAGTTACTAATTTATTTATCCATAAATTAATACTAATTTAAAAGAATCCGAAACATTCGATTCTGGTATTAATTTGTCGATCTATTATCGAGATTGTTAGTTCATAATATTTAGTATCTCGCTGTATATAGTCATAGTACACAATGATGACTTCCGAAAGTGTTTATCAAATATTTCACTCTACCCATACCACAATATACCAGACAAATGACGATGATGATGATTGGTGTTTTACGGCCATTTTTGTGCACATGGTAGCTTAAATGGGTCGTACGGCCTCCAAAGGTAATGCAGCGAAGTGAAAAATGAAACAACCTTCAGATATGCCCATGCCGAGATTCGAACTCAGGTAGAAGTGATCTGTGATCCAACGCGCTACCAGTTAGACCATGGAGGCCCCACAATCAGAACAGTTGTTATATATTTCCGACCATATTACCGTATCGGTCTAAGAGTGATGCTCGACTGGACACTGACCTATGTTATAACCCGTCGAGGTCGATTACGGAGGCACGAATAGATTTTGGGGAAACCGATGTCGCCGATAATCGAATCAATTCAACTGTTCCGCAAGATATCCAGACCACCAACAAATACCCTTCCTGTTTGTTTATTAGCCAGCTGCTAGTTCGGTGCTCTGTTTATTATGTCTCTCTCTCTAACCAGCTGTGGAGATTTTCAGGCCATAGAAGCAACCATAGAAACGATCGGAACATAATGCGGCTAAATTCGGGGAGTATTAGGTAGATATTCAAAGACCCACAGCTCGAATCCGATTTCCACTGTTACACTAACTTTTGGCCGGCCGTCCCCTCCCCATTGCAAGCCATGTCCACATACATCAATCCTATTAAACTTCTATATACAGTGTAATTAACCTCCATTCACCTCATCATTTAACAGAGGACTTAGAAGGACTTAGTAGTCCCCTATCAATTGGGCTATAGGAGCGCTCCTGACAACAGCCTGAGAGATAGTGTCTAACATTGTTTTGTGTTGATGTTGCATATACAAGAACGAACAGCGTGTGACAGCAACGCTACGGCTCAGTCAAAATAGGGTCAGGCAAACCTAGGTCAGACAAATCAGGGTCAATCAAATCGGGGTTAAAATAACCAGACTATTCACAGCGCATCATGCAGTTTATAAGAAAGTCTACTTTATAACCATTGGATGACAGGACATTCGCCGCACACGAAAAAACACGAAAATAATCTGGAACAGAAAAAGAAACGGTTCAGACATTTATTCTGTTGATCTAAATCGTGATAATTAACGACGGTAGAAGACGGGACAGACCTTAACCATTAACTTGTCGACAAATGCAAATAGCTGAAAGCTAGTTTTGATGCAGCCTTGTGTGAGGCATTTTAATAGATGTGCCTGAATTAAACATCATCATAAAGACAACATCCATCGGCAATTGAAAATATTACAGACATTTGGGAGCATCAAGTTTATTATTAGACTTAGTACTTGCCAATGTCACATGATATTTCCTATTTATGAATGATCGTTCACTACTATTGTGTTCTTGTTGTTGACATTAGTTGTGTTGTTGTTGATACTGTTGTGTTGTTGTTGTTGATACTGTTGTGTTGTTGTTGTGTTATCTGATAAATGAACCCAAACGTTCATCTATCTAGCACACAACATACCCATCAATCCCAATAAGCGCACAGCTCAATTGCGCTGGAATAGTTCACTTCCTGGAATAGCTGCTTTGCTCGTATACTTTTGGGATCACTCCAGTTACAGTCATCAAATATTTATCTAATCAACTTTTATCTGAAAAGTTCAAATCGATCATTTCTTGTTTCGTTCAGAATTGTGACAAAATACGATAAGCGAAATGAAACAGGGCTTAGAAGTACTTCTTTTCGCATCGAGTGAAAATAGAAACCGTTATTATTGCGCAATCAGTATTTGGATTCCAGAATTCTTTTACTCCAGTCGCCATTATCAAACATGATAATTGCCAGTGTTCTTCCGGATGGATGAGAGAACTTCAGAAACTGCAACATCATCAGGACAAATATTTGTCTTTTGTAGATTTATGTTTATTGTACCGTTAAGAGATGCTAATATATCCCAGAAGCGCAGCTGGGAAAATATGTCAATCACTGTCGTTGCTTGTGTTTCGGGCTTGATAAGCACAGCCTCGTTGGAGTGGTTTAGAGAATCTCCCACCTCACCCACCGCTCACGGGAGAGCAATACGGTAAGATGGACCAGTTGTCTCATATAACGAAAGATTTGTGCTATAGCCGTCAGCCGTGTCTAATTGCCGTCTAATTAACACGTTATGTCTGTTTGGAGAAACGGCACAATAAAAATGATTATTATCCATACTGTGAACTGTAGAAGTTTGTGGGCAGAGAGGGTAATGGGAGACTTTTAACGATGTGACCAGCAGAGTTAATATCTCTTCAGTAGATGGCGCTGGTGGTACCTTTCAAATTGTGGTTAGTTGGTAGTTAAGAGTACATACACCTGTTTCTTGTTGTTGTTGTTGTTGCTTATGGGTGCATTTATTTTTGTTGTTATTTTGTGGTTCTTGTTGTAGCTGTTGTTGTTTCTGTGTGATAAAAGCATGTCCTAAGTATAGGCATGTGATGAGAAAAATACAGACAAGGTGTCAAACATGCATATATGCATACACTACGCCAGCATACATGCAAATACACGCACGAATCAACGCACGCACCAACAGAGAAAGTCAGGCCAACAAAAATCCATTTATAACAGGTGTCACGAATCGGGAAAAAATCTAATCCATTACTCTGTGAATGAAGACCGATTCCGCGAAATCAAAGCTTTAATCCGGAAGATCAAACGATTTATGTTTTTCACAGAAAGGTTACAGATGCAGTCCCTCAGGGAGACAGACTGCTACACGTACAGGTGGGTGGATAATTTTTTCAGTGTGAGTGTGTGTATTTTAGCAGTGTGGAACAAAGTAATGGCACAGAGAATCTAGAATCATGGAAGTTTCATCATGGAAGGGTTCATGTCTCACCAGTCTATTTACTAGTTAATTAACGATTTCTTAACGATTTTTTGTTAATTCAGAGAATCATTTTGGATGATGATAGACGATATACTGGAAAAGTCAGTCACATACACATACACAGAGGTCTTGATAGACAGACAGATAGTCAGACAAACAGACAGTTAGACAGGCCTATAGACCAAAAAATAAACATATATCAAGCCATATAGATAGGCTTCACGACACATCAGCCAAAGTGGCCATTTATTTTCGCTTTCTGTAAGCTTCCACGTATGATACGACAGACGGACAGACAGACTGACAAACGGGGCAATGTTTGATATGTAGTCAGCCAGACAGGCAGAAATGGGATAGGCAAGCAGGCGGCTAGAGAGGCAGACAAGTGGCAATTTGGACACACACACACACACACAGAGAGAGAGAGAGAGAGAGAAATGCTTTACAAAGAATAAACCAAACATATTATAATTGTGTTCTGAAAGGAAACTGAACGGAACATTAGGTTAACCACTAACACGGCATAACTAATCATCATCATCATCATCGTGATTATCACCATAATCAGTGAGTGGTAGATGCTCTAAGAGCTTTCACATACGATATATAACATCATTCTAGTTCGCATTTATAGGTAATTTGAAATTGTTTCTCTAGTATTTCATCACTTTCTTAGAGTAGGGAATAACTATCCTACAAACACAGTTTACATTGTGATTCGAACCGTGAACCTGGAGTTATCCAGCACTGTACGGTAACAAATATGCTACGAGAATATCCACAATCAGGAATAGATATGTTTGTAATTAGGTTAATTAGGTTAATTACAAACATGTTAATTAGTTATATATGCGCCAATAAGGTATATATTTCATCATTAAAGTAAACAACACAACACAATACAGGCATAATCAGACACGTGTCAAGTATAGGAGCATAAAACACATTCATGCTGTGTGTATGTGTATGTATGTGTATGTATGTGTATGTATGTGTATGTATGTGTATGTATGAATGCAGTGTAAAAATACACCTAAACAGCCAAGTGACATTTCTTTTACTAAAGCAATCTGTGATAACTACAATATATTATTATTAATTATGAGTTGAACACTTACTACACAAGATGATCTAAATACAACATCAAAAGACAATGCCAGACGAGTGAGTAGTTTAACTTAAACAATGGTTAGTTCACGGGACATATAACAGCGGGGTGTCTGCATAGGGTAATAAATCCCATAAATACGGGTAAACTGGATTCGAACCAAAAACCTAAGATTTTCAGCGCAATACAATAACCAATGGGTCATCGGAAGGCTGTAATTAATGTTATGTATCTGGCTAAAGGATTTACTAGTACTAAATTGTTACAAATGTAATTTTAATGGCAGTTTGCTTATTTTATTTGAAACATTATGTAATTTGTTATGTAGATATGTTTTTGCATATATTATTATTATTATTATTATTATTACATAATCTTTTAAATGCTTATATATATATATATATATATATATATATATATATGCGTGTGCGTGTATGTGTTTTTGCTCGTCGTTTTGTCTTCTAAGAAGTAGACAAATTAGTCAGATGGTGTCAAGCATATTTCTAACAAACATAACGAAATCTGACATGTCGTACATCAAACAATTTGCTAAATTAGCAACAGTTGGCATGCTGGGGCAACAACTTAACGAGTCCTCATTAACAACACAAGCGCCCCCCCCTCACATACACATTGCACATTAGCCCAACCCCCTCCTATTAAACATCGGCGCTTAGATAATAATATTTGGGTTTGATTAATCAATACAATAATTAATATATTCTACCAAGTACATCTTATCAAAAATATAAAAATAGCTACGCACATACAAACGCTGACACACACACACACACACACAGGCAGAGAGAGGGAGAGAGAGAGAGAGAGCAATGCGCGCATTTATATTTATCTGGTGGAGCCCATCACCAGACACCGATGACAGTAAACTTGATCCAGTCTTTTACACGATGTACGTCTAGTAAACGTTTTACATAAATATTGGTTTAAGGAGAAACAGTTTGGTTTATTTACCTTATCTAGGTCACAGACCAAGTAACTTTATATCTAACGAGCTCAACACCAAGTAACCGAAGTCAACCTCCAAGATCCGTTTTGTTTTACGACGAAACCAAACGATACATTTCCGCTAGCGTTTAAAGAAAACAAGACGTCAGAGCCCCCCACCCACCACCACCACCGCCCCAATTTGTCCTGTACTATAATTTAGCTGTTTATAAGAGGAAAGAAAGAATAGCCATCTAATGTAAATGTAATTAATCTAACATATCTAACAAGGAACATTTTAATTATTTATCAGTAGTAACAATGAGTATTAATTGACGATGAGTAATATATATCTAAGCGTATATATATATATATATATATATATAGTCCACATTTCTATTCTGATGCCAAAATAATTTATTATATATTAACGAAGTCTCAATAATATTTTAAAGCCACACATTGTTGTTATGTTAGATGTTATATAATCAAGAATCATTATTTTTAATATAATTTTCAAACCAAATATTTTTAGTTGAAATAGAGGAGGATATAAAAATATTGCACATTGAACGTCAATACAGATCTATATCAGAAATAGTTTATATATGATTGAATGTTTAAAACAAATGAGTAAGAAACGGGTTGATGAGATGAGAAGAGATGATTGAATGATTGAGTGGCCGATTTTCTTGCCGACTGGCTGGCCGATTGACTGACTGACTGACTGACTGACTAACAGACTAATTGACACATTGAATGCCTGACTAACTGGCTGACTGACTGACAGACACATTGGCTAGCTAGCTAACAAACAAAACCATTGTAAAACTTACAATTATTAGTAAATAACAGACAGGTATGTGTAGGTATGTGGATGCTGAGTGGTCAGGGTATGTGGATGTTGAGTGGTCAGGTTATGTGGATGTTGAGTGGTCAGGGTATTTGGATGTTGAGTGGTCAGGCTATGTGGATGTTGAGTGGTCAGGGTATGTGGATGCTGAGTGGTCAGGGTATGTGGATGTTGAGTGGTCAGGGTATGTGGATGCTGAGTGGTCAGGGTATGTGGATGTTCAGAGGTCAGGGTATGTGGATGCTGAGTGGGCACGGTGGGTGGATGCTGGGTCAGCTGAGTTATATGCATGTTTAAAGAAGTCGGATAATTCCATTTGTATATGTAGCTCCCTCGACAGATACTGTCTCTATCTGTGAAGCCTGGTTGTACAGCGAGAGTTAGTGTGGACTACGAAAATCTATTTCTAATCCACTTACGTCTTCCAGATCTTTATATTCACTGAATGACAGTGTCAAAATTTGAGTATCTGGTCTGAGCATGACTGGGATTTTGTATCGATTCTCACATCATTCAAAGGAGAGTGAGAATGAGTGAATGCGTTGTTTAGCCTCGGTGCTGGCTACATCTTAGATACATTCCCCAAGAGTGATTCCACAAGGAAACTTATTCCACAAACACAGGTACGAACCAGATTCGAACCCAGATCCTATATTTTGCAGTGAGTGAGTGAGTGGCTACTTTGTTAGCCACGGGACTATTCAAACCTTTGAAATACGGCTGACTATACCATATGTTATATGTGGGACATGACAATAACAAGTGAGCTGGTAATGGATATCTTAAACCTAGAATGATGGGAACCAGTGAAATCATAATATTAAACAATAACAACCAATAGAAAACGAATACATGTAATGGATACAACTATAATACAAGTTTTAACACAAGGAGAACAGACACGCAGATACAATTACGGTCCATTCAACATCATACAGTTATACCTTTTTATAACCTTTATTGTTAACAAGGAGAATATCAGAAGTACGAAGCCAGTTATAAAGACTACTCAATTTAATTAATAAATTCTCTACTATAGTTAAATGAATGTTTCGCAGTAGAACATAACACATTTCCTGCGTTTGTTCAAATAGTTCCTTCTCCCACAGTGTTATCTAATAGCTTGTAGATGTATCTGTAATTTGGCTATTTTGTTGGATACAATAGCGCCTCCGTGGTCTAGTTGGTAGCGCGTTGGACTGTAGATCACTACCACCTGAGTTCGAACTTCGGCGTGGGCATATCTGAAGTGTGTTTCGTCTTTGACTTCGCTTCATTACCTTTGGAGGTCGCTCGGCCCATTTAGGCTACCATGTGCACAAAAGTGGCCGTAAAACACCAGTCATCACCATCATCATCATCGTCTACAGGTTGATATAATTATAACCCGAATGGTCAACCATATCAACTAAATTATCTAGTGAGCTATTTAGTATTATTATAATTAGTAGTAGTGGCAGTGGTAGTAGTAGTAGAAATATGTAGTTTTAAACTACAATATTTATATGTCAACGAACAGTAAAGTTATATAGAATATATTATTTAAACAAATTACGGTTAGATATAAAACGGCTCATTAATTTACAACACTTTCAACATATCTGAAAGTTGATACCATAGAGTGGGTGATGTGTACTGGGTGAGTGTTGTAGAAATACATACATATGTATAATGTCTTATGTTTATAAATAATAACACATCTAAGAGATATATTGGCTTTATTCTGATCGGATGAATATTTATTTCCAATGGAGTTCCACATAGAATTAATTTAGCAACCATTTATTTGTTTAATTCAGAACTATTTCTTCCACGGCAATCCGACATGGAATATAAACTACTCGGGGTAGGTATTCCAAATAGATATTCGGAGTACCTACTCCAATCCGTATTCTAATTGATATACAAGGTTACACGAAACACGAAATAAAGCAGTAACTATTACAGCAAGCATAATGCGACATTTTATTATAGTTATTTATAAAATAAAATTAAGCTGTAGTTGTTTATTTTCCATAACCGTACGGTGTCGAATAAATCAGTTGATAAAATAGATATATCTCAAGAAGTGTCTAATATAGTTGTTTTCTCTCGTTATTGCCTTGGACGTTCTTGATGAAAATAAAACAATTTCTATTACAGAACGTTCATCTTTCATCATAAGAGAAATACAACCGAGTCTGTAAGTTGATAATCAAGTTAATGGCGGTCTGCTTAAGTTATTGAGGGAAAAATTCGAAAATATCAAAGAGTACCGACCAATAAAATCTTCAAGTCTCGTCAGTCGTTGAGAAGTTGTTTGTATTTGTCGACTTTTAAATTATATGACCCTTTCACCTTGTTAAAAAAAGGACGCTACAAGTTGCCTTTGATTTCCTTACTCGAGTAAGTGAACGTTTCGGATGAAATGTTTTTGAAAACATTCGATTTATTTCGCTGCAAAATGTCAACAACGATTAGTGTTTGGTGAGATTAAGTACTTTGACTGGTTTAAGATAACCAACAATCGGCTCTACCAATGTCGTGTTCTATTACCGATTTATTCTGACTTGTTTAAGATGATTAACATCAATTGGATTAGAGAGTGGTGTCGTCTTTGAACAAATCCGTTCACGGAGATGATGTCATTCGTGTTCCCACCAGAGTCATTTGACTGAGTTGTTCCAATCATAGACGAGCAATTTTACATCAACAGATAACGATACTGAGTCGAAATGCAGCCCCCCCCTTTCTCTCCGCGAGAGAGAAAGAAACACATTCATTTTGAGGTAAGACTATTGTGTGTGTGTGTGTGTGTTAAACCTTACCTAACCAGTGAGTGATTGATAACTTTGTTTAACTTACCCGATGGATAAACATAAGTAACTACTACCTACAAGAAGGAGATGGACGAAACTCTAAACAAAGCATCTGGTGTTCTAATGAAAGTAATTTAAGTAAAATCACACACCGTCACATCTAGCGAGATGCCACATTCTGAAATATGATGCGTAATACGAGATGAGAAATGACTAAAAAAGCCTTTCCTATGCAGATGACCTTTTTAACTTTATGTGTAAGCAGGCGTTTGTGATTAACTTTTATTTGTACAGGTTAAAGTATGCGCTTCAAATAAAGAATGGAAAAGTTTTTCTTCTGCTAGACATTTGTGTAAGTTTTTTCTTCTTCTTGATATGGAATTATTTTTACAGATTTTTACGATCATTGTTTTTGCCAAACCTGACCACAGGTGGGGTGTTAGTTCTTGTCAGGTATACCGTTCTGTAATTCTTCACCATTCACATGTAACCATCTGGATATCGTAACTACAGGCCACGGAACTATCAGTAAGTGTTACAGCTGTAGGCAGCTGGCTGTAACAGTTGATGCTGATATTGTTGTTACTGATTCTCGATTGAGATATTAAGGTCAAAGGTTCTATAGCCGGGTGTTTGTTTCTATTCCCTTATTTTAGTTTTATCTTTTAGATATAGCATCCTAAATTAGTGTTGCCTGTGATTATGCATTGAGGTGTGTCTGTGTGTGAGTGCTAGATACTCGTTAATTGTATAAAACAACTAAAATCCATGATGAATAGTCTAAAGTTTGAAATCACGATGCTAGTTTCTCTGTACCAGTGTCTTATTCTACACTGTTAACACACACACACACACACACACACACAGAGCGAGAGAGAGAGGGGCAGACTCAAATGTGTGCGCGCGCACGCACACACACACATACACGGTGTTATGTACACAAAATGGATTGTCTTACCTCACAGAATAACGAGTTATCCAGACTTATTATTAATGTTTAGGGGTCATTTATATATATATATATATATATATATATATATATTTGTGTGTGTATGTATATATAGGTATATATTTGTATACGTTTATCCATGTTTAGGTTACTGGATGTGTACATTTTTGTATTTATAGATTTGTGAAAGTATTGGTTTTCGTGGATATTTGGATCTTGGTGCTCGGAGCTAAAATGCGTCACACACACACACGCACGCGGCGCACGCACACAAGCCACACACACACACACACACACACACACACAGATATATATATATATATATTTAGACGTTGACCCATCATTCGTACACTTAGCTACCCTAAAGAGAGGAATCCAGATGTTACCTGAGCTATCTAACAACGCGTGTAGAACCTAACTTTGAAGGTCACATAATGTCTATCAAACTATTCACATTCCTTTGAAGCGCGCCATTTAGGGTGAGAATTTTGGATCAGATTGCTGAATAGGCCTTAACTACACCACCACCAAACATCCCGCGGGGGGGGATCCAGCTGAGAATGAAAAAATTCCCTTCCAATTCAACTGGGACATGATGGTTCAGTGCATCGAGTCACGGACAAAAGTTCCCAGGTTCCCAGCTCGATTTCGCTATAAACAAGCACTCAGTTACCATTGAGCTGAGAACGGTGTGGCTAAAGAAAATGTCGGCGATACATTAATGTCGGCAAAGAACCGCAGAGGTTCCTATACTACAACAGGAAGTCATTAGAAGGCATTGCTTAACTGTTGAAGTATTAAATAAATTTTAGATGTACAAAGTTTTGTTAATTAGACAGAATGACATGCATTTCATGATGCGGATAGTAATTAGCAAATAATCAGAGAATCTCGTTCTTCCTACTACGGGTATGAGTGTTAGACACAGTTTACATACATTTAGTTAATACGTTTTCCTTCTTTGTGTGTACAGATCTGATTGGGTTAATGGACATATCAATCATATGTCACACAAATAGCATACCAATCCAATTACATGGTATTTCCCAGTCACGACTTGTGTAGCATCTAAAACTGTTTCAGGATTCTGATAATCACGAGCCACATCCCTTATTATTATCAAACTCGTGTGGATTCGGGGTTTACTGTTGGTCGGCTGTATCCTTACGCAAGTCGTAAACTCACTCACTCACTCACTCACTCACTCGTATCACGTACAGATACTTACACATAGCAATATCAGCAGCAACAATGCCTTATAGAACGATGAAGAGAAAGCTTGTCCTCCCAAGCCACAGGTTCAACGTATCATTTATAGTTTATAGAATGATACGGATCTCTTTGAACTAAAATTAAATCTGATGATGATGCTGATTATTGTTATCGTTATTATTATTATTATTTAGTTATGCAACACATCCGAAGAACTGCATGTTTATATTGATATTTACATTTGGTCTCCGGGAGGGGGGGGGATAAACAAATAGACAACAACGTAAACCAATCACACACACTCACGTGCTCTGACCCACAGAATAAAGGTGGAGCGGGGGAAGGGGGAGAGGGGGGCAGGTAATTAATCCATGCCTTAAGATATTGTTTTACACAGTGACTTGTATTACAAGTCATCGACATATACATGATGTGTGGTAATTAGTTTTACACCACAGTAATTGATATTTTAAACCACACGAGTATTACTCTAACACATGTTAAACACACTGAGGTAATTTGACACAACACACAGACACATTACCTATAATGAATGATTTCTAATTAGTGACGCTGACATAAATGACATTTATAATCTAATTGCTACATAGAGAGTTTGATTGATTAATTGATTGAATGAATGAATGATTCATTCATTCAGACTCTGTTCCTTCATTTGTTCCACATTTTATTATATGTATAAATCACACACACACACACACACACACACACACACACACACACACACACACACACACACAAACCACACACAAACACACACACACAAGGTTAGATTTAGTTCACATTGTCTCTACATGTACATTGTGCGCACCTGACTACTAGTAATAAGTTCAGTTTCTTTCGAACCACAACAAAGACAAAATGCATGAATAGAGATATAATGTCAAATGATAAGGCTTCTCCTAGGGTCAGTGTTAGAAACCAACATCCGGGTCATTTGACTGACCTACTCTCAAGTAGATTACCCATACCCAGTAAGGTTCGATCCCAATACCAATAACAAATTTGTATAAATGTCCGAGACGCCACTTTGTGCCATTATAAGCCCTTGAGGACAACCAATATTTTGGTTGTCCCCCACTTTATTTCTTAACAAAACCACTGATAAGCCAACCGTGGTAGTGTGATATTTGTCATTATGTTGCTTTAAGGTTGTATTATATCATGGGTGTTTTTGTTATTATTTAAACTTAAAAAAGACGTGGTCATTTTACATATTGACTGCATCTCCACGATCTTAACTAAGACACAATAATATATTACTTCGTGAATTCAGACATCTTCTATGCAGACGTTTACATTAGATTGCCACATTACTCCTGCAATAGCTGCATGTCATTGTTCAGGTTGGTTAAGAATTTAATTTATGTGTGACGTGAAGCGCATTTAAATGTTAAACCGAAAGTTTATTTAGGTCAAGACGATAACTAACTCGCGGTACCACATGTTTGATCACGTGTTGTCAATGTGAAGGCCATTTAGATCATTTAAGAATCTTGAATGTTCTTAAAAGTGATGAGTAAACATCAGACAACCTGATAGTGATTTGTGAGCTTTGCCACACATCAAAGTGGCTTACGTATGTGACGCCAACAACCAGGTCAAAGGTCAGCATTAATTGTGTCAGGTTAGTTCTCAACCAATATATTGGTCGAGAAGTAGGTCGACAAACAAACGTTTAAATCACTAACTGCTTATGATCGGAAATGTTACTTGAGAGTATCAGAAGGTATACAATAGGGTCTTTATACGGTGTGCTGGTTATTGGGAACATTGGAACACGAGAACATTTAACCTTTCGAAAATGAGAACACAGTAACATGATAACATGGTGGTAACATGATAAGAAGAGAACACACGAAAACGCAAAAGCTCCATACCACGAATAAGACGAGCACGTACGAACATTTTACATTAGGATAAAAGAACACAACAACACAGTGGCCACATTAGCACAAGAGTACAGTAGAATGTGGGATAAAACCTGACCAAGTTAACGTTAGCGTTGATGGGTTGAGTGAGATATTACCACTATTTGATGTCTTGTTGTCATCAGGCGGTGGGTGTCTGTATCTAGTAAAGCAGATGGTCAGGTATTGACAGACTGAGCTAACATCGACTTAATGACTCACCTAGTAGTCTGACCACAAGTGTTTCTCCAAAGTGTCTATATAGGTTTAGTAGTGGTTTAGCGCTTATTCAGATGTGAATTTTTCAGAATACAGATCTGTTATCAATGTTATTTAGAACTATCTTGTTAATCGTATTATAGTATAAGATTAACTTGGTATGAGCAGTTGCACAATCGAATGTATGTTTTGAATATAATAACTAACATTAAGATGTACATGCAATATAAAATTAAATGCTTATGCCAGTTCTTATCTACTGACTACACAAACGTATGAACACTTACTTCGCGCATGCATGCACACACGTGCACACACACACACACACACACACACATATATGTGCATATCAAAATATGCTTATATAAACCTATACACTACTAACATGTCTAGGGTACTCATGAATTTTATTTAAAACGAGGTTTTGCCGTTGCCTGGGAGCATATATTGCTTCGTGTATGTATGCTCACTGACTCACTCACTCACTCACTCACTCACTCACACACACACACACACTCACACACACACACACACGGTCCCAAATATATCACTCTGTCAATGGTGTCGTTCTAAGACTCTCATAATCCACAATTTGTTACGCCTGAAACAGTTTGATCAAAACCTTCTGTCTTTCTATGAACATCGCCATAAAAATGTCAATCTTCAACCAGCGTCAAATTATCACATCGTTTACATTACACATTACTCATTAAGCTGCCGCTATTTAAGCTCCATTTATTATCTCTCCTAAGCCGGTCTTATACGACATACTGGTTTATGGGTCTAATTGTTGGAGAACGGAGGGCTCCCCAAACGTGAGGCAAACGAGTCTGACATAATAGAAAAATGAGGAATTATATAAAGTATCTGATGTGATTTGTTTTAGCTTCGTCGTATCAGAGGATACATTACTCCTCGTGTAATGGGCCAAGATTATAGCTAGGTTTTTGATAGAAGTTCTGGTATGATGATGAGATGTACAAAAACAGACAATTTAGGCTGAACATAATATCATGATTAACTTAAGTTATCGATCACTTGATATCCATAAAGATAATTACAATCTTTTTCTGTCAGCAGATATCTCATAATTAATATTGCAGTCATGTGTTTCGAACCAAGATACTAGACCATCGTTAACAGTCTGTGGGATTAACATGGTCCATTCCTAGACCATCATTAACAGTCTGTAGGACTAACATGGTCCATTCCTAGACCATCATTAACAGTCTGTGAGATTAACATGGTTCATTCCTGGACCATCATTAACAGTCTGTGGGATTAACATGGTCCATTCCTGGAACATCATTAACAGTCTGTAGGACTAACATGGTCCATTCCTAGACCACCATTAACAGTCTATGGCACTAACATGGTCCATTCCTAGACCATCATTAACAGTATGTGGGACTAACATGGACCATTCCTAGAATATCATTAACAGTCTGTAGGATTAACATGGTCCACTCCTAGACCATCATTAACAGTCTGTAGGATTAACATGGTCCACTCCTAGACCATCATTAACAGTCTGTGGGACTAACATGGTCCATTCCTAGACCATCATTAACAGTCTGTGGGACTAACATGGTCTATTCAGGCTGAAGTAAAAAAATACTTGGTGACAAGCTGATAGTTTATATACATAGTTTGGTCGGTCTCGCTCTGCGTGTCTGTGTGTCTGCGTAAAATCTCATTCTTGGAAAAGTTTTATTTCCACGTATAAACCTATGTGAGACCTAACTAGTTCACACACACACACACACACACACACACGCACTGAGTACCTATTAAGAAGCCACTTACCTGGCTTTTTCGCCGCCTCTACCCGACAGACGATGACCACTTGACCCAGTAGAAGGGCGATCCAGACGGCGCTGATAAATCCACATCCGACGATCCGTAATAATCCTAAGCCAGTCGTCGGTATCCAGATTGACATCGTCATAACTCTACGACTATAGACAAACACGGAACACGGAAAACGAAAAGTGTCGATTTCTCAAACGTCAACAAACACTGACGTACATACTTCCACCACTTCGTATCCCAGTAGAACAGCAAACGTATACGATGACAACAACAAAATGGGCCACCTTGCTCCACTCTGAATATAAGATCAGTTGGAGAACCAATCAGTTTTGCACTATACCATTACTGATTATCTACGATGCCATCAGTCTTACAGATAAGCAAACTCCGCCATGATTTATCTCGTAGTCGCGGTACGTTAACGATCTGGGCGTCTCCACGCGATCCTTTCTTAGCTATGCTCCTCAGTCCGTGGAGATGATGGTGAAGTGTCTGTTGGTGGGCGAGCGCCAGATAGCCAGCGGGACACTTACGTATATAGGCCTTTGTCTAGGCCAGTCATAACCGATATCACGGGATCGGCATTGATGAGAACAGACACGTGTTTTACCTCGGTTACTTCGCTCAGTGATCCACCAATGGTAACTCCACTTCAGTAATCTACCGTGACATGCCGTCCGCCATAATACTAACAGATCTTAAATATTTAGGTCGAAAAATAGTGCTCTGCACTAATGTTATTTGTTATTTCACTCGACTGTAAATAAACTCTTCTTCTTCAGATGCCAATAAAAACCAAATAATACCAAGAGATACGTCTATCCAACAGATACCTATATATCCACAATTTCAGTCAGATTCCGAACGTTCCCTCTTCGTACGTGGTCAGGTATTGGTCAGATTTCAACCAGAATCCAAAGTCTATACGACGTTTATATTAAACAGTCGGCGGACCAACCAGTCGACATTCAGCAAATTATCACCTAGATCCCGGCCAGTGATCCGGAACTCGTCGGAGATTATATTTTCTTGGCAATCATCGCCGGATCCAGCGGAGCGTCACTTTCCCGGTAAACGAGACGATCCCCTCACCCCGTTATTGCTCCCCGACATCGGATGCGTTGACAGGCGAGAAAACACACGCTCCCTTCTACGATCATCGCCGAACTAAACTGGCGTCTTATGGTGTCGCCGGAAGTTTACGTACGCGATGCCGAAGTTGGGAGGCATTTCTTTACCGCTCGTTCCACGTGCCTACAAGGCTCGGGCTACTTAAGGTCTCTATTTCTCTTCCGTCCCCCCCCCCTCTCTATGGACATGCCGTAGTCGGTGGGTGAATGATGGACGGATGATGGGGCGGGGGAGCGGTTAATTTTAGAGCTCTATGACTTCCATTAACAAGCGATGCGCCGTGATGTATCCCAGGCGGCTAGAGCTGTCAGTCGACTCCTATGGCCGTCAAGCAACGTAAGATTTACGGTTAGCCATTCGGGTCATAATTAGGCGTGTCGACGCATTTTTGCGCGGTCAGGTAATAGCCAGATTTCTGAAGAATCCCGCTTGTCTAAATATAAAAATGCATAGCAGCAATGACTAAGAGTAAAGCATACTTACACGATCGTGCTGAATTATTTGATCAGACAGGTTTAACTACCTTTCATAATTCAAAGAGGCGTTGTTTAGCCGATTATTAATGATATTTGTGAAAGAAACATTTCCTACATGACGTCATAGTAGTTGTCCATTCAGATCATAATTCAGTATTTAGACATGAGTATTGTATTAATTAAGCATGCATATTAAAGTGATTATATATAGGTGTATTAGTTCTAGAGTCAGTAATCAAATGTCATCATTAGCAATCATTATAGTAGAAAGAAGTTAATTATCATTTGTGTTTCTTGTTTACAATTATATTTGTAAACATCTTGTTAGCGACAAAACAAATCAGGCATTTCTTAAAATATAAATAGACATGATACACGTGACATACGTGTCAGTGTATTCAGCGCGCGTAAATTATGTCATCAATTCTATCTGTTGGGGAATTTTAGGCCCACTTGTGCAATATAACGCGGGCCTCTAAATATCTCAACGGGGTGCCTCTACCACTACACACGATCACTACCCACCCGAGTTCGAATCTCGGCGTGGGCATATATTAAGGGTGTTTCATCTTTGACTTCGCTGCATTACCTTTGGAGGTCGCTCGGCCCATTTAGCCTAACCATGTGCACAAAAGAGCCGTAAAACGCCAATCATCATCATCTAAATATCTCAACCAGTTGATAACATTATAACCCGCATGGTCAACCATACCAACTAAATTATTATTATTATTCCTTAACGCACGAGTTCAGACTTGGTAAGAAGCCTATCATCGTCCTAACATAAGAGAACTACTATCTCAAAAGAATAAGTGATGGCGCTGACGGAAAGATGAGTTTGTTTACTTCATTTGGCACCCCCCCCCCCCGCTCGCTGAAACGTTAAAATTGACAAAATGACTTGAAAACAGAACATTGAAAATCACTTCTCCGGATTCCGCAAATATGTCAATCTTCTTTTTTCTTTCTTTAACTCTCTCTCTCTCTCTCTCTCTCTCTCTCTCTCTCACCCCCTCTCTCTCTCTATCGCTCTCTCCATCATTTATAAAAGAATAACTTTGGTTAAGTTCGTTCATCCATTTTTCTTTTTACTGACTCTTATCCCAGTTTTGTTATTGGGTCTTTTGTTATTCGTTTGTTTGGTTTTCTCAAAGCTAGTCACAGAGCCGTTAAGGTGACGATCTTTTAAGTTAGAAATGCTTCACTTCTGCCCAATCAAGTGATCAGTGTATACACAATGGGATGTTGGGCTGACTTATATTAACTTAACTTGCCTTTCATTGTCGTTTAATCAGAGCTGAACGTTCATAGTAACACTGTCAACGGATTGTTGTTGATTATAAGTCATTGAAGAAGAGTGTGTCTGATTCGAGAAGATTACATCCGCTTTCAGCCCATTACCTGTGATATGACTATAAAACGCTTTATGCCATAAGGTTACGTATGATAAAAGCAGACACGTACGATTTAGAATGTACTTTTAACCGAAAAAGTTAAATGCGATGAGCGATAGTCTACAGGGATTAAAAGGTAATGAGGCGAAGTGAAAGATGAAACACCGTTCAGACTAATCTAAGATGAAATTTGTATCCCGGTGCTAAACGTGTGTTGTACTGGTTAGACCAGAGGAGATAAATGAGTGAGCGAGTATTTTGTTTGGTCATAGCCTTGGATACATATACCGACGAGGGGCGACTTTAGGGAAACGATCAACAAACACAGGCATTAATCGGATCTAAAATCACAACATGAATGTATTTAACCTAATATCATAACCACTGCTCTACAAAACCCCACCTATTACTTTGTTTTTGATCCTGGTATTTCAGTGGTAGTGTGGTGGATCAAATGAGTAGGACACTGGGTTCAAATCTACCAATTACCTATTGCTATTTCATGTTCGTACCGGGTCACTCAGACAGAAATGAGTACCCATTCTGACGTAATGACTCATGATAGCTTATTATGCCGCTGTTACTGAGAGTTAGAAACATATACTCCCCTGGGAGTTAAAATGGACATTAACTTGTACAGTTCTCAGATGGGAGAGCACTAAATAGGAAGTAGTTAGCACCAACCAAACACTATGTTTTGAACTAAAGCAAAAGTAAATAAACGGAGAAAAACCTCAGTATCAGGAACTCATAAGTGCGAGCGTGGAAAGGTTGAAATTTCCCCAGAGAAAAGAAACCCCAACTACTCGAGAACATTTGAGAAAAGGTGAGAATGTTCATCCATCAGTGGGTTATGTCGGCCGTATTGACGATAGACCAAGGTAAGCTATCTAAATCACGAACGTTTTGGCAAACAATTGTCAGAAAATCGGTTTATCTCCAAAACCATCTCAGCTACTCACCGAGTCAGATAAGATAAAACTGATATGAACTCGGTGATGGTACAGTGGGGAACTGGCAGATTGAAGACGTTGATGGTTTTATCATTATGATGATACAAAAGGTCTCACACATACACACACGCACGCACGCACCTACGCACACAGTCATACCCATACACAGTCATTAATTGGTTCTAAAAGCCGTAACGTAACTCGATTTTGACGTAAACCGGACGTAATGGCTTAAAATGCATTTAAAAACATTTAAAATGCCTTTCGGTGTAAACGTGTTATTGTATATACGTATTTTTGTTGTATTTTCCATTTTTTAGCTTTTATTGATAATTTATTTATTTCACGTCCTATTATTATGACGTTAACGACGTAGTTGATTGACATAAGGTCGTACGTAATGAAGTTGGGTGACTAGAAAGTTACTCCAGAAAAGTGGAATAAAGGTGAATTTGACCAAGACTGAAATGACATAAATCGGGGTATTACTATAGTATAATATATATATATATATATATATATATATATATATATTACACTTGAGACACAGGCGTAAGTTATATTCGAACCCAGAACAAGGTGATTTAGAGCTAACCATTCTAATCACTGCGCTATCGGAGCAGTCGTAGTAATAGTAGTAATAACGGTAGTGGTAATAGTAATAACAGTAGCAGCATCAACAACAACAACAATTGTAATAGTAATAACAGTATTGGTAATAGTAATAACAGTAGCAGCATCAACAACAACAACAATTGTAATAGTAATAACAGTAGGGGTAATAGTAATAACAGTAGCAGCATCATCAACAACAACAATTGTAATAATAATAACATTAGCAGCATCTACAGCAATTGTAATAATAATAACAGTAGTGGTAGTAGTAATAAAAGTAGCAGCATCAACAACAACAACAATTGTAATAGTAATAACAGTAGGGGTAATAGTAATAACAGTAGCAGCATCATCAACAACAACAATTGTAATAATAATAACATTAGCAGCATCTACAGCAATTGTAATAATAATAACAGTAGTGGTAGTAGTAATAAAAAGTAGCGTAAACTAAAAAAATTTTTAAAAACTAACAGAAAAGTAAAAAAGGGTGAATCATGACCAAAAACTTGAAAATAATAAATTAGCAGCATCTACAGCATTGTAATAATAATAACATATGGTATATAATAAAATAGCAGCATAACAACAAAAACTTGAAGTAATAACAGTAGGGGTAATATAATAACAGTAGCAGCTCATTAACAACCAATTGTAATAATAATAACTTAGCAGCATCTACAGAAAGTTGTAATAATAATAACAGTAGTGGTAATAGTAATAACAGTAGCAGCATCAACAACAACAAGCAATTGTAATAAGTAATAACAGTATTGGTAATAGTAATAACAGTAGCAGCATAAATCGACAACAACAATTGAAAGAAAGTAATAACATTTAGTAGAAATCTACAGAAATTGAATAATAATAAAAATTTGGGGAAAGTAGTAATAACATTAGCAGCATCTACAGCAATTGTAATAATAATAACAGTAGTGGTAATAGTAATAACAGTAGCAGCATCAACAACAACAACAATTGCAGTTGTAATAATAGTAGTGGTATTAGTAATAACAGTAAGTAATAGTAATAATCAACAACAACAGCAACAGTAATAATAGTAATAATAGTAATTATTTTAACTTTGCATCATATTATATCAATACAGAATTAATAAAGAAAATAATCTATATCCTAAAAACGAAGAGTGGGTGTTATCTTTATTTACCCGTAACTGTTCAATATTATTATCAATAGTTTTTCTATTTATTGCTGACATTTACTTGAGTTTTGTGAACAATTTACTCTAATTAAAAGAGATAATTAGATGTCTATGTCCATTTACCAATATGGAACAACAACTCGGTGGCCACTTGTAAATCTATTGATATATTTATATCTACGGCCAACTAATTACGGCCAGTTTTATATTTAGATCAGTCAACAAACCAAATGTCAGCGATATAAACTACATCAATTATACAGAAATGTTATCTTTGTATATTTATTATACAGTCACGTAAAGAGTTCATTGATTGGTAAATGTTAGATGGTCTAAAATGGTCGTGCTTAACCTTTACTTCTCGTACTGAGTTAGTGACCTGAAATAAGTCCACGTATGATCAGCGTGTAGCGTTCTGTTTATATGGTTATTAACAACACTCCATCACTTTCATAATATAAGTCCAAAGTTTCCTCCCTAAAAAGTTCTGAAACCTTTTGACATAGACATCATAAGTGATGATAACACGATTATAACCTTCAGGTTGTTGAACGTTGTTTTGACGTTATTCTGATGTTATTTTGACGTTATATCATTGGCTGATGAGTATATTACTTCCCCACTACCTTTTCTACAGACGTGTACTTGACCTAGTTTGTTGGATACAAATGATATTTATCACATGGCGTCATTTAGGTGATGGTCTTTCTAGATCTAGACATTCTGGGTAAAGACAAGTATTATTTACCCCTGACGATCTACGAATTTGTTGTCATCACATACGTGTTAGAAATATCCAAATTTTTGAATGTCATGAAGGTGAGAATGCCATAACGGTTAAAATGGCGCAACGTTCAGCATCGCATACATCCCATAATGACATACAGCTTAAATTTAAATAAATATATCAGAATAGCATGAGAAGGTTAGCATGACACAAAGTTCAGAATACCATATGGATTGAAATCTAGAATACCTGTCAAAAAGTCATAGATTATAATTTTAAGGAAAGAGTAACATTATATTTCACTTATTATTTGAAATAAAACAACTAAGCATACATGACGTGACGCCATTAACTGTACATTAGTCGTGATTTAATGCAACCCAGCGGTATAAACAACAAGTTTCAGTTGTTATTTCCTGTTGTAAAATGTGGAATCCGAAATGTATTCGAATTCGAATTAATAACTATTCTGTTATGGTTCAATTCTGCTTTGGTTCAATTCGGTACTACTCACACCTGGAACATATGGTCAAGGGGAAATGAAACGATTAGACTGAAGCTTTTAGTTGGTCCAACAGACAAAAACCAATACGTGTAATACCAACTGAGTCCCGAGAGTATCTAGATAAAAGAAAAACCGGAAACATCATTGTTGTACTCAGTAAAAATAGTCATAGGGCGACTATTTACATACAAATACTTAAATCTAAACTAGTTTGAATACATGTCAAATACGTTAGTGTGCTACATATATTTTAATATTATAGACAAGGATGATGATGATGATGATGGATGATGATTAGTGTTTTACGGCCACTTTTGTGTACATTGTAGGCTAAATGGGCCGAGCGACATCCAAAGGTAATGAAGCTAAGTCAAGGGTGAAACAACCTTCAGATATGCCCACGCCTAGATTCGAACACGGCTGGTAGTGATATGTGATCCAACACGCTACCCTTAGACCACGGAGGCGCCCCTCATTAATCAGGATGAAAGCCTCAGATCAGTTCGATTCGGATTCAAACCCTAAGCTGTTAGAAAACGAACTGTGGTATCACATTTGCGCATGATCTATAGGATTTGAGTTCGAATCTTGGCCGCTTTGGATATAAAGGGTGTTTGATCCTTGATTTCGTCTTATTACCATAGAAATGACCTTGGCCTATTTAACCTAACATGTGCAGAGCATTGGCTGGTAAACAAAAACATTGACGTTTAACACACATAATCTCAGTAATCCATCACTGTGCAGCCGGATGTTCAAATGTATAGCTTAGTTAACCAGTTGCCGCGTGAAACATCAATTACCAGTTGGTGGATGCGAACCAAGAACCTTTCGAATTATAGTACACTACATTGTCAGCCGAGACACTGTCAAACGCTTAAATGTCATTCGCTTATCTCGCCGCTCAGTTAACGATCGTCATCAGGTAAACAAACGGACTTTGACGAACACGAGGCTCCGCCCTTGATTAAGTACATCATCTAAAACGGAAGGGGGGTCTCCCAAAACTGGAGCAGCAACTTAACATCTAGAGGAACATCAACCTAGTTTGAACCAATTCGGAGACACACTCGACGGATTATGTGATATCTAATCACTATCCTTGTTCGTTTATATTGCTCCGACAAGAGGCTGACGTTTGTATATGAAAGCATCGCTCACAAAGCGGCTCGAGTAGTCGTGTAGAACTATGTTTGATGTTCTTTCAAGTGTTTGTCGGTTTAGGGATGGCTTGCCTTTTTGGTTTGCGTTTTCTGTATCTAGCAGGCAAAGGAATCTTCTTCACCGATAAGACGTTGGCCATATGGTAAGAAAACAACCCGGTTCGGTGTAACCTAAATATTAAACCATTTATATCTGATACATGTATATTCCTATAAGAAAACGTGTTTTGTTTCATTGCACTGAATGGCCTTTGTATTATTTTGAGCGCATTTTAATAACTATGTTCTAAATCAAGAATAAGTGTACTATTTCGCCAACACGGTCCCGACATGATCGGTATAACGTTATAAGTGTGTTTAAAATAATATTAAGGCGTTTATCAGTAAAATGACAACAAAATGGCTCACGCATGCTAATGTAAAACTCAGAGATTACAAAATTAATGATTAGATTACACTGACATGACAGAAAATGTGTATACACGAATCACTGAAAATTAAGAAGTGTTAAATCATGTTTTCCGAGTAGTTAGTTTTTATTTTAGGCAAAGCATTTCTTGTTTTATCGTGTAAATTCAATTAAACAGACTTCGTTTTTATCCTAACAGTTCGGAATGACGTCATGAACTTAATATTTTAAAGCAACAATGAACGACCTCGACCATTGTTGGAATCTCATGACAATCTGTTTTTGTAATAACTATTATTAGGATCATATTTCAAAATGTTTACCAAAAAACAAGCTGATACAACAATGATAACCACATACATGTTTATATTACAATTTAATAGAGTTATCATTTATGATTGGCGGGTCACATATATAGGTCATTCAGCATTTTGATATCTTGATAGAGAAGATGATTATTTATAATTCATTCAATAAGACACATGAACATATATAAACACATATTTATACAACACATGCACACAATTATGCCATGATATGATATGCTGAAATAGATGCCAGAAGCCAAAGCTTATAAAGTTCACTTTTTGTTTTACACGCCTAACAATAAAGACCTTCACGTACAAAGATCCCTATTATAATATCGCGTAGATGATGCATTATCTTCAGTTAATAGTTGTTCAGATGCTCCCATTTGTTCGTCATTGGTGCTACAGAATGTCGTCTGAATGTTCGTAAGCATGCGCCACACACACACACACACACACACACACACACACACACACACACACACACACACACACACACACACACACACATTATAAGCATTAGCTAGGTGATGTTGAATAGATAAATAATGTTGGCATCTTCAGGTGTAATAATCGAGTTTTAAGAAGATCAAGACCCCCTCCCCCCGGTATCTGCTTCTGGTCTGGAAAATTAAAGACAAAGTGTAATTGTTGTGAAGCAGTATCAATCTTAGTAGTAATTTATACGTGGTGGTTGTGAACAGGTTCACTTGGCCAGAGACCAGCAACTGGTTGGATCGTTATGGATAATTCAATTGTCGAATGGTGCCGAGGAACGGTAGCTAGAAATTGTATACCTTCCGGGAAGTCAGAGTGTCGCCAGATTGCACAGATCGATGTGAGAAGAGCAAAGTGCTAAACGAAGTGGTTGGCGCAATGTTGATGGTTCTGCACTACAAATAATAAATAATTAAAATAATTACATAGATAGATCGTTTAGATAGATAGATAGATAGATAGATAGATAGACAGAGAGACAAAGTTAAATAATTGTATAACCTGTATATTACTAACTTAGACATAAACACCTGATATTTTGCTAGCCTAGCTATTACACAATGGCACCTGTTGTTCGTCACTGTATTAGAAGTGATATGGTGACCAATGGAATTTAGGACTAAAATAAAACATTATAATTGGCAGCGCAGGTCTTAGCCGACAATGCAGAATGCAGTTGTTTCAGCGCCTGTACAGTGTTGAAATCGATGCCAGTTAACGCCCAAGTTAGTAATTCGACGACGCTGGAATAAACAGGCGTCATAACGCGCACATATATCCCGAACTGACTCACTATAACCTATTACATGATGCCATTAATAAGCGTGGAAGATATTTCTGTGTCGTCCAGACAGGTGAAGTAGTTAAATAACCACTAGTTCCTAGATCTATTAAGATGTATTTATTGGAGCGAGTGAAGTATGCCGTTAAGTTTGTCGCTCAATAAAACCTCAAACGCTTTAATAAAAGTTCGTGAAATACCTTCCAGAAATTCTTGTTTCAGTTGTGTTAGATTCTTTTACGGGCTCTGTTCTTTGTAAAATGGTAGAACATTTCTTAATTAACCGAAATGTCTGCGCTTTGGGAGTGAGCGGGAGAAGGTTATATCGCGAGGCATACCTCACGCGTATGTAAGTCTAAAACATCACTAATACCTTGTATGTTTCGGTTTTACATCGCTTTAGACCAGGCAGCCTTTGATACGTTAAATACGGTTTAGCGTAAGTAGACTTGTATTACCTGGTTACTTGCCCGGCTTCGTTCTATGAAGCGGATGCCGGCAAAATAATTGCCTACCTTAGTTGGGCGTGGCTTTTCGATGAGTTAAATAAAATATCCTTTAATAGCGTTATATGTCTCGGTAATCGGGACAAGTCTGCTTGTAATATATCAACTATTTAGTGTCTGTTGGTTGAGAATTTTGTAATAAAATCTAGATTCAAGAATTAAATTTTCTAATGTAGATTATATATAATGCATGCACGCGCGTACTTCAATAAATAAAGCAATATAAATTGATTGTTTAATTCACACACACACACACACACACACACACACACACACACATTCTATTAACCTGACTTATTTATTTTATATTTTATCTCCATATTAATTAATATAATAATATGACAAACGGTAACTGTTTTCAGATAATCCAGTACCATAAATATTGTCTTTTGCATGTTTACTAATTCAGTAACACACATTGTATCTTGTAATCCAATGATTCATTCCGTACTGTCCCACATTTGGTCAGTTCATGAGTTAGGAACTGTTGGTCAGGGATGAATTCGATAAAAAATCCCGAAACTAAAATGTAAATGTTTCGAAGAGTTGTTTATTTTTTATTGTGATTTATGGCTGATAAGAGTGGTTATAGTCGACATGGACTAATGTTGACACTAATCACAAGGCGGCACCACTAGAACTATATTTCTCCTGCGATAATTTGGACCATATCGACTTGATGACTTGAACAACTCAGGGGATAATTATTTTAGGAGGAAGACAGACTAATAGTACTACCATTGTGTTCTGTATCACCCCCCCCCCCAATTAAGAAATCATTTAGTGATTTTGACACCATAAAAAATCTGTTTTTATTTTACCCTTTGTTTTATGGAGTTTTGGGCAACATATCCACTCCAAAACTACTACTACTACTACTGTTCTATTACTAATACTATTGCTACAAATTCCACTACTATTAATTTTGATAATATTACTGTTAATACTATATTTAGGTTTGGATGTTTGATGTTTTATGGCTCAGACCTACTACCCCTACTACTCTTAGTCGTGGTAACACTACTACTACTACTACTACTACTACTATAACTACTGTTACTACTGGTAGTAGTACTATTATTGCGGCTACTAATATTAATAAAATACCTACGGATTTATAGACTAATATAATCTTAGTGTTTTAATACTAATTATGGTGATGATGATGGTGATAATAATAATAATAATAATAATAATAATAATAATAACAATGGTGCGCTAATCTCACTATAACATAAAATCTAACTAACATATGTGACACTTTCTTTTTCATGGATGATAATGATGATTGGTGTTTAACGGTTAATTTTGTGCACATGATAGGTTAAATGGGCCGAGCGACCTCCAAAGGTAAAACACATAGACACTTTCTGTATTAATTGGACTACATAAAGATATGATTTGACTAAATAAAACAGTTTGGGTTCAGAAACCTTTTGGTCTTTTGGTCACTTTGATAAAGTTTTATTTGCTCAGAGAACCTATTCCTCCTCGTATTACTATGCCTCTCGTATACCTATGTTGATAAGAAAACCTTCTGGTATCATAACGGAGACATTAATGTCAGACTAATGTAACATTTGAAACATTTCTATCTTAAATAAACCGACTGTTAAATCTTAAGTCTTAATCAATTTGTCAGAATTGTCTATAGCATCAGCAAGTAAAGGTATGAATTGTTACTTTCACGATCGCACTATACGAATATAAATCATTTATTTGTGTTGACCTAGAGGTGAGTCTAAAAGGTTTTACACATACAAAACACAAGAGATAATTATCACGTACACAGAACTGAATGATATACTGTATTAGATATCATAAATATAGAAACAACGTTTTATAAACACTTACGTGCACTATCACAATTAGGCAAGAGACTCTTAAAGATGTATTAAAACACACACGCTCGATAGCTTTCATTATTTATTATAGCCAGAGGCCGCTGGATCCTACGAAGAACATTTAGTGCTCTCTCTCTCTCTCTCTCTCACGCACACACACACACACCCTTAACCGACTTTCGAATTTTGTATTGGATGATATAATTCATAAGTTGGCTATGCAATTCACTGCGTATTAACACAACGTTGTGTATCAATACAGGGTAGCGCTGCTGCACATACGTAATTTGTTCAAACAATGCAGGTAGGTGGTACTCTATCCGGTTTTAATTATATAAAATGGGCTCGTCTATTCCTAGTCAAGTCAAGTCAAAGATTTCTTTACAACATATACATTATGCGTATAAAAATATAGCGATCACGAACAATGGCTGTAGAATCCACATCCGATTACAAATGAAACAAACAGGACTGATATTAGTATACATTTACACAATAATCTTAATAACACACAGTAAGCTTAGCCACATCAATAATCCACACACACACACACACACACACGCAGGCACACACACACACATACGCATACATACACACACATATATATATATATATATATATATATATAACTGTACTATTAGGGCTCTCTTTTTGGAGCTAATATCAGAAAACGATATTAGAACAAGATAGTACCAAATATTTTGAATTTCTCTTTTTGTTATACTTATAAAATCAACTGAATTTGGTGATAATAACATTATTTCTAGTCTACAGATTGAATCTGTCAAAGTGAAAGTTGATGTTTTTAGATAACGTGTCAGTCGTATCCTGCATAAAAGCTATGTTCTTCACATTCAGGATCTCTGTATCACCGTCAGCGATGTATTCATTGACCCCAGTACTAGAATACAACATTCCTGTTCTTACGTTTGCAATTATGAAGATGTGAGATCATCCCCACCCGACTGCCTTGAATTATGTCCAGGTTTAGTATATGTTGCTGTCACAAACATTTTATATGACCAGTTATGCTCTCTATCGTAATCCTTAAACAAAGATGACTACTCAACACTCGCCACAACCATTAAGAACTGTTTTCGTAAAACTTCATTCAATGTATATGTTTGTGCATAGTAAATTAAGTACATGGGAAATGATATTAATTTTATTTTGTCAGTTTCAAGCAGCGGTTAATCCCATTCTACAGATGGAATTCCGGGCGAATATAATCGGCAACTATTGAAATAGACAATTTCCGCGACGACTGCGCCATCTAGCGAACGGCCGTTTGCAGGTTGCGTTTCACCCGGCCCGCTGAACCATCTGATAAAAACAGATTCCTTTGCCAATCGTGAGATTACGGATATCACAGTATATTTGATGTATTGATAATATGTCTATTACAGTTCCCAATTTAATGATTTATTTTCAAAAACATGTAATATTTTCAGGCAAAAATAAAATGTCAACTTTCCCCATACAAATAATGTTATCTATTAGTAAAAATAGTTCTATGTTATATTTAATACAAATGAAACTGCTACAGGAATTTTTAGATCGATTTAGTTCTGTGAATGGCAACAAAATTTACAAACAATTAGTCAATTACACTTCTTGTTCCATGGTACTATATGGCTTCAATGACCCGCAAACCACAGTAGATGTGGACTGCGCATGCGTCGCAGAAATTGTCTATTTAGTTGTAATTTACTACATTTATAACAACTAATTAATAATTAACAGAGGATCCGTAGATTGAGCCATGTACCTATATATCTTAAAACAAGGTACACTTTTCCAGAATAGTATTGGAATACCAAAATTCGTGTAATTTTCCGTAAATCAATAATCAAGTTTGCCATCAATTAGCCATTAATAGAAATGGATAATTATTAATTTCGACATATACTGGATTAATACTGACCTGAGTGGATTTGCGTGGATTAAATTCCGCAAATGTTTGTTCGTTTCAGCATGGTGGAAATGTCTGATGTATGCAATGACTATTAATCGAGAAACGGAAACGTCAACTTACACAACGGTACGAAGGACAACACTCACTGGAATAGGAAGAATGGCAACGAAAGATTGGATTTTCTTTTCTTTGGCAGTGATCGGAATCATCACGATAATGGTCTTAATTTGTACTATAAGAGTAATAAAAAAACGACAGGATCATCGTTACCAACGGGAAAGAAAAGAAGAAGGAGAAGCTTAATTATTATCTGAGACATGACATACCCAAAATAACACACACACAGACAGTTAAATGTGAAAGTTGCCAATCATTTCTGAACACAAGCTTAGATAAATTGATTGAAAAACGATTATATATTAGCCTTTTCAGTAGGGAATAGATTAGACGACCCCTTACAAAAGAGTAGGCAACCGCTCACCTGTGGTGGCCTGTAAAAACACCGCGACGCCATTGGTGCCAAGTTGCTGGGGGGGGGGGGGGGTTTAAATGGAGTATTTGGTGCATTCTAGGCCACTTTTTCGCCAAAACAAAAGTAGCCGACCGAATTTCTGTCAATAAAATAGGCGACGAGGGACTGTAAAATAGACGACGTGTAGCGTCGGAAGTTGGGTGCTGTTGAAAAGGATACGAGACGTCAAAGAAATGACTTTTTTGTTATCTGAACAGATTAAAAAGTAGCTCGAAAAGAAAATACCAGTAATCCATTTTAGGAGAAAGGATATCAATGGATAAAGTAATTAGAATAGAAGGTATTTCAGAAACAACAGTTATACGGCGGTAGGTCAATAAAAAATAATTGAATGACAGTTGGTTTTGTTGTTCGGGGAGAATCCCCAGGCTGTTGCTTATTCGGCACAGTCTCTATGTTTCAGTGGTTGAGAAACCCCCTCCCCCACCACTCACAGGGGAGCAGTACGGAAAGATGGAGCCGAAATACCCTGAGGGTGGTCACTGCCAGAGTGTTTTACGTCTTCAGGGTTTTTTTAACGTCCCCCTTTATTTTAAATAATTCAGTGACGATGGCAGCGCCATTTAACGTGGTGATCCACCCACGATGTTGTGAGCCGAGAAATTAATCTCTGGAAAGGTTTCGACCTCTTACGGGGTTCGAACCTGTGACCGTTGGCACCAAGTGCCTGGTGCTTAACCGCTAGGCCACCGGAGCTCACGAATGGCAGTATCGTTCTCTCTCTCTCTCTCTCTCTCTCTCTCTCTCTATATATATATATATATATATATATATATAAGGTGACCTGGTAATTGGACTATGTACACGGTAAACCTGGCAATGGTTGCATTTGCACTACAAATATAGCAATTTGCTATTAGATCATAAACCTTGAAACCTGTTAAGTTGTATCAAAGAGTATAAAGTTATGGTAATTGTTCATCAACTTATTTCACTTAGACTGGAATTAAATAGATAGATACGTTTTAAATATATGCAAAAATCCCAACTAAAATCTTTCTTCTAATATTAACTTTGTGTGGGACCATTTTATCATTAACAAGCGTGCGATCACAAATTATTATGGTACAACTGGTTAAGAGGTTAATAGATTAAGAGGTATTGACTTGATATTATGTGTTATTAGCACTTTGTTTTGAGGAGTTATCGAGGCATTACACACACACACACACACACACACACAAGAGAGAGAGAGAGAGAGAGAGAGAAATTTCGACTTATTCTATAGATCAAGTCAAGGCATTATTTATTCCATGTGTGGCTGATGCCGAACTAGTGTAAGTATATACCCATGGAAATTACAAGTCATTAATTCGGAACGACAAGTCCCAAGAGCTGTGATACAGATTAAGTGTACCTTTCGTCATTACACAATTAATTTGTTTATACTTGATTGACAGATTACAGGTGCTAAAATATGCGTATTATATCGATTTCATTCACATAAAAAATCGCCATGGTATAGTATAGATATGTTGCTTTATTAAGTTCTTGGCGAGTGGGTTAATCCGCATTACTGGCTGCTCATTATCATAGTGTGTGGAAGGTCAGGATTTGAATCTAGGCCGTAGTCCTACAGCAACGGAAGTACACATCCACGCAAACAACTAGAGTTGAATCTACACATTTTGGGGAGTCATCTAACGTGGAGAGAACGTATAAATATTGTGAAAACAAATATCCAGAGGACTTGAGGTAATTTGCAAAGCTAGAAAATTATTAAATACCAACCACTCTTGTATCACTATATTATGCATTTACATACCCATACCTAATGTACTGTGTTGAAGTGTGGGGCGGAGCCCTGTCATCGTACAAAGATGTGTTAATTAAAATTGAAAAGAAAATTGTCAGAGTAATAGTCTCGTCATCCGCCAATTTATAAAACAAACTAAATCGAACATCATAACAGTTGACAATATCTATAACTATTTTGTATGTATATTCCTTTTTTAAAGTTGCCAAGCATATATATATATATATATATATATATATATATTCAAATCTTTGATTCAATGTTTGTACAAAATAAAGAAATAATTCATAATTATGGAACTAGACATGCTGAGTTATGCTGTATTTCAAAAGCCAAGACAAACTTGATGAGGAATTCATTAAAATGTGCTGATGTTATCATTTGGAATAACTATACTGTATTAAACCATTGCAATTGTACACTTAACGGTTTTAAATCACGTATAAAGCAGTGTTTATTACTATGAATTATCTTATATTAAGACTTACCTTACATAATAAACTGATAAACTAGTATAAATTGCTTACCAGAATGCGTACACATATAATTTCATGTATTAATATGATATTTATGTTTGTTGTTTTCGCCTGTATAAAACTACATGAACTTATCTGTAAGACTATATAAGCCGACTGTGGCTTCACTCTCTTTATCCCTATATGTAATGAATATAATACAAAAATATGTACTTTGCAATATATATGTGGATGTGGATAATAAACCTTATTATATTTTTATTTTAACTTATATCAGCAGAATCAGTTTAAAGTCTGTCTCATCTGATGATGATCGATCAATCCGAAGCGAGCGAGTAAGGTTTAGCAGTACATCGAGATAGTAACTTTTAGTAAGATTTTACTATATGCTACAGGACATAGTAAGTTAATTACAACTAGAGAACACACAAACTGTGACTAAGCGTAGCTTTATACAGGGGAGACAATTAGTTTTTGTCTGGTTTGTGTTTTCGTCTTAACAAACTAATGTCTGACAATTGTTGGATTTATATGTGAATGTTGCAAATATCTGAACTGTTTTGGTATTAAGATAAATATGAATATATATATATATATATATATATATATATATATATATATATATATATAAAACAAATGTACATCCTCATAATGCCTTAACATAATATATATTTCTTGAAAATTATAATTCCCATCAATAAATAGTTCTTACAAAATAGTCGTTAAACTGCACCAAATTATTGGAAAAACAATCTAGAACGAGAATAGAGAACAAGTTATTGGAGTGTTGCAGTTTTCGTCGTATTAATTATATAATGATTAGTTTATCATTGTTAGACGTCATATACAATCCTATATATATATATATATATATATATATATATATCTCACTTTCTATGATTCTTATTTGTGTCTTAAACTTGTGATCTGATCTACAAATACCATTAGGGTAATGAAGTTAATATATGTGGGGTTTTTCCAGCATGTTCAAGATAAATTTCTGGCTGTTCCTAACTTGAACGTTAACCCACCCTTTTCACTTAATAATTCACTACAAAGAAGGGATATTGATGTCTTTGAGGCATACACAATGAATGAAAATATTAAATCAGGGATTCAGTGTTTGAGGGATGAGATTGGTGTAGAATTCCAGATATGGTACGACGAAGCAAAATATTTTAAACATCATTGTTTCTTTCTCATAAGTATGCAACTTGAAATAAATGATCAGTCTGCTTATTATATATTTAGTGACATAATGCACAATATACCACATTATGACTGGGGATACTACCATGTTTCTAGTAACAAATCGAGTAACCCCCAATTATCCTAACAATCTGTATATGCACTGAACCAATCACCAAGTCTCATACCATGGATCTTTCTTCACATGAATGTCTACATTTGTCCGTATTTATACACAGTGTACATTTGAAAAATACGGATTTTGTAGTGCTTCAATAGACATCTAGGCATAATCTGATTTCCATTATTCTTCCACAGACAAAGGAAGGAGACCCCCTCCCTTAGCCACCGCTTCTTCGGCACTTCGTGCCTCGCATAATGGCTTCCGCCTTGTTTATACACCCACCCAATAAATCTTGGATCTGCCCGTGGTCTACACCATCACCAGAAACAATAATCGCATCCACTGACTTTCCACCAATAAAAACTGTATCTGTCATTTGTTCATGTCCGGGCACTGTAAAAATACAGTCGCCATTGTTCGGATCAAAATCAACTTTGTTAACTTGCTTCATCATTTTGTTTGACCGTTTATCAGTAACATAATTTGGTGGCATCTTTGTTTTACACGACACGACCACATTTATAGCCCGTTTTATCCTTTTGATGACAGCCTTTCGCCACATGACTTATTCTGCTACAGCGAAAACAGGCATATTTCATTGGTTTATTATCATTTTTTAAATCTCTAATATTATCATCTTCTTGATCTTCGTAGCCCCATGTACTTACTAATTTTAGTAACAGCGTCACATAAGATAGAATCGATTCATCGTCTGCTTGTCGCGATCGGCGAAACATGCCTAGTTCAAAAGATTAATTACAGGTCGGTTTAAAGTACGGGATAAAGTCTACTTTTGCAGTCGTATATGTATCACCGCTATCTGTCAGTGTTTCAGATATGCTCCGTATGTGACCACCAGCTACGTACAAAATATCACTTTTTCTGTTTTTCATCTGTGACATTCGAAACGATCACCTACACCTCGAAACTTTAACAAATATCTTCTTTTTCAAACTGCGGTGATGGCGGTAACTGTACCACAGTGGATGCCATTGTGTTTCGACTTTATTTCGTGTTTATTTCATACACTATTCTTTCTTCTTACCACATTCGAATTTAATCTATTATTCGCCAATTTTCAATTTTACTCGACGCCTAAATGCTGTTTTTCTACTTCCATTTACTGACTTCAGCTCCCAGCATATAACCCAACGCCCGTATGAGTCTCATATAAAAATGATCGAATATCACCTTCTTTATATAATTGGCAGGTGTCATCAGAACCTCAACAGACCTGTCAGAATATTAAACTAATTTATAAATACATGAACAAGGCTAGTCGTATAACACGTGTTCTTTTTGAGTTTTCGATATATGTGATAATTTTTCCCTTTTTCAGGGGTTTCCAGGACATTTGTTTATCAAAATATCTACTTTTCCAGGATCCTATCAATATTTTTCAAGAGTATTTTGAAATTTATTTGATGGAACAGATACGCAATCCTATTTTTGTATATGAATGTCAGAGAATAAGTAAATGCAGAGATCCACGAATCTCTAGGATCTCATTTTACATCATTCATTCAATATAATGTACGTACACTACAAATTTTATTACACCAGAAACTATGAATACTAAAGTTATTCATTTTCGCTTTTATTAAACATAGTCAATGGAAAGGATATTCATTTTAATGAAGTCCGAAGAATTTGCATACATTAATCTTTTAACTCTTGGCTTTTATCCGCGGGACAGATGTATACCTAAACCCCTGAGTGGCTATAACTATATAACAGTATAACTAAGCACAGTTAGTGTCGGTGCATACGTACGTGTGTCCTTCGTGCATATAGTTTTTGTATTATTAGTGTATATAGATTTTGACATCTTAGTGACTAGGCCTAGCTTGTTGAGGATTTTGGAAATTGACCACAGAAAAAAAAAACGTGACCTTACATCACCCCGTGTCATATTAGGCAAATTTGATTGCATCTGCATGATCACTTTGATATTGATACAATACATATAGACAGAGCTTCACATCAGGAATGCGAGGGCGACATCATGTTTAGAATTCCTGCGCCGCATAATTACTTGTTTTGACAGCTCTATTTATGTTACTTATTTAATCTAAGCTCTAGTCTAAGCTTGATGAGCCAGACTTTTCAAAATGTTCAGGGCAAATTCCCTTTTCAATGTTTTTTTCCAGGCTGAGGGGTGTATTAAAAACAATGGCCTATTCCAGGACTTTTCAGGAGTGTTATTAAAACCAAGTTTATTCCAGCAATTCTAGGATGCGTGCAAACCCTGAATATCCGAAAACTGTCACCAATATCCTAGTTGTATTATGCTGATGTGGTTTACAGAACAGCAGCAGCAGCAGCAACAACAACAACAACAACAACACCCGCCTAGACTGATATCTAAACAAAAATATAAGTTTGATAAGTCTCATAATCAAGGAATTTGTTCACTTCCTTCTCCATATTGAAGTTAGATATCTAGATTTGGGTGATACTGAATCAACATTAAATTTTCTAATATTATTGAACAGACAGGTGAGGTGACAGTTTCAATAACTGAATTATCTTAAACGATTAGTTTACATAACATAGTACTCACGAATGGAAGAGCAAGACGATAAGGAATTGAAATTGCTGGAAGCTGTATAGCAATAAAAGACATAATTTCGGATGTCTGCTAACTTTTATCAAACGCAATCCCCTAAATATGGTTAATTTAGTAAATCTATGCGTAGACGATCTCCATTAGTCAAGAAAGAAACGTAAGCAGACGATCGTCTGCTGATCTGAGCTATTTATAGAACAAGACCGGAAAAGCGGCCAGTATCGTCCTTGACCCCAGACGAACACCGACGATGTCTTGTTTATATTCTGTTTGGTTAATCCCAGCTGTTAAAATCTACAACTTATACCGACTTCTAGCAATTATTTTCTCTAAATACTTCCTTGGACATAGGCATACGTCCCATTTTTATGAGAGATGGCGTGTTTTTTTATTTATCCCGAACACTTTTATTATTTAATGCAAACGTACCAACTCACCGCTATAAAATCAATAATAGATCTACTTGTGGGGAGATAGAGCAGAACCCAAAATAGAGAAAATTTTAATTAATTAATTATACAATATATTGCATAATATTGAAATACCAACTTTTGTCTTCTTTCTTGAATAATATTCTTTAAAACAACCAATCTGCTATTAACTGAATTATAACATATATCACTCAAATACGTATATATTAAATAATTATAAAACTGATATAATTATTATATATTGAGATGATCATGAAGTATTTTGATTAAGTAACCTACTGTGCTTGGGTATTTAATTTAATTAAGATAACAATTATATACATGAATTAATGCCTTGTTAACCTTATTATAATTATTACTAATTTATCACCTAATTTCATAACATTTTGGTGATTGTTTTGTACATTTCTTTTGTGGTACGTTGCTAGGGAGTTATAAATGGGTGAATCCGATGGTAGTAAATAAGGTGATAGTAATGATCTAAAATTGATTAAATTAATTAAATCATTATATTATATAAATGAATCAACTATTGCCCTATTCAGTTAACATATATATATATAATGAACTGTTAGTTTTTTTATTCAGAAATAATTGTATAGGGGTGGCGGGAGGCACTTTTTTACCCCCCATCACCCAATATTAATTTTTTTCCTAGACCCACCACCCAAGTTTTTAATTTTGTATAATATCCAACCACCCATTATTTTAAATTTAGGTAATACATGGCGCAGTTCTTGCACGTTTGCGACCTCAAAATCCGCCGTAGTACTCTCTACAGCTGGTAGAGTGGGCAATAAATGGGGTCCAGCACTGTCCTGAAGACAGCGCCATAATCAGCCTTTGCCTTCCCAGAAATCACAACGAACACAAGAAGGACTAGGTTAATAGTTTCTTCCGATCTCACAAAAGTGTGAATCGAAAATAATTGGATGAAAGGCGCTCGAACCAGACGAAATGTTCCATCAACATACCAAAACTTTGCAGTTCTATATTTTGATAAATTATGAAAAAGTAATTGAAACACAAAACTATTGGTGAAATTAGCTTGAATGTCATTTATATATATATATATATATATATATATATATATATAGTAACACCAGGGGTGACTGTGAAAAGTACCGAGGTCCGGGACGCGGCCGTCCGTCCCGGACCTCGGCCTTAGCTAAGTTCTCTCTTTCACAACTCCGAACTCATGTGGTCTCGAATCTACTCTATTACTCTACTCAAAACTGTACAAAAACTATACACTCCTCGAAATTCTTATATAAAAAAACTTAGAAAATCTAATAAAAACCAGAAAAAATCTCAACACCGTCAGCGTTGTTGTCCGGTAGACACCGCATAGTCACCTGGTCCAATCAGCGACGACTTGGCCGAGTCGAGAACAATCCCCCACTAAAACTCTTCCCATACATTCAAACAGGTATATAAAGTGGGAATTCCCCCCCCCCCCAGCACAATCAGCGTGTTGTCCAATGGAGACTCGCATGTCCCTTGATCCAATATCCGCTGACTTGGCTGTACCATAACAAACATTCACTAACAAAGCTTTCACTCATTCAACCCACACCACGAACACATCAATAGAGTACAAACCCAACCAAACCCCGCGGCTACAACCTCTACATCCGTACGATCCCAACAGCCGGCCGGCCACAAATCGCCAAGCGGCACCGAACCGGTGACCACCGACTTCTTTCGCACATCAATCAATAGGAGCGCTACGGTTTCGCACCCATTGACCCCACAATTCGTCGGCCACAAACCTTAAAGCGGCACGAACCGGGCGATTACTAATTCTCCATAACATAAATTAATTCGACAACCGGCCACGACTTTACAGCTGAACTACATTTATTTTGTACTTGAGTAGATGTAAAAGTAAGCCCCATCAAAGCTACTTGAGTAGAAGTAAAAGCGAACTTGTACAAATCTACTTGAGTGAAAAGTAAAACTACGGTTTTTTTAAATTAATTGAGGAAACAATAGAAATAAACGGGTTTTTTTTAAATTTTATTTATTGTAACACGAAATATGAGAATCAAATACACAGTGTACAATAATAATAGCCGAAATATCACTTATTTTACTAATGTAAGATAGACCATTAAAACGTAGATTAAGATACCATTTACGCTCATTTATTATATACATTAACAGCTAGAGTTATGCCAATTTCTAGATTGCATGAAATTATAATGAAAATGAAATGGTCAAAATATTTAATATAAAAATAAACGGTGTTCCCCTCATTTCCTTTTACTATAAATTTCGTATGTTATTCAGTAGATCCCACGCTTTGAGAAAAACACAATTAACTTCATTTCTATCGTAATTACTATATATATATATATTAAAAATCAGAATATATATATATATATATATATATATATATATATATATTTTTTCTGATTTAATGTGTCGAAATTTGCCCTGTGTTAAAAAATAATCGTTCTTTGGTTCCACTATGCAAAGAGGAAGCTATTACAGTTAAGAGTTAGTAACTGTATTACTAAAATCGAGCTTAATTACGCATTATTTGGTTGGCACTTTCTATTCAATATCGGAAATTTGGAACAACAGAGTTCTCAATTAAGGTTCTGTAGCTGTTGTCAGATTGCTAAATATAATTATTTGTTGAAATTGGTTAAAGAGGGAAAATAGTAATTTCCTTCTATTATCGCCCAACAACTACGAGTACTGTTAGTGTTACACACTATCCTGACAACCAGGGCCGTTTCGAAATGGGACCGTCCCGTTTCGCACCCGTTACTGTTTTAAAAATGCCTTCCAGTTTAGCAACCATGTGACAATGAAATGTTGCGCTGTTATTTCTAAATTTACCGTATTAGATCTATAGTTATTGGCCAGTTATCTAGCAAAATTATATCAGATATGTTGTTGTGAAAATTAAATTGAATATAAATTATATAGATCTCTATATATAGATATATGAACAAATTAATTCTGAAAGCAGTAAATTATTTGAAATTGTTGAAACAGTCATCTTCCATTTCGAAACTGCCCGTCCTGTTTCGAACTAGTTGCTTGGTCCATTTAGCCTATCATGCACACAAAAGTGGCCGTATAACATCAATCATCATTGTCGAACCAGGAAGTGGACTGATTCAAGAACTTCAGAAATATACCGTTTTCAGAAATTATTTTTAAGGACATTATATCTACACATATAAATACATGCGAACATGATAAATTCATATTTTACAAAATGGAGCATGATCAAATTTGTCATGATCTGATCGTGCCAATGCTGTGCTGATTCGAGTGGTTGTGAAACAAGAAGGTCCCATTTCAAAACTGGCAGGGTTGCAAAATGGGTTGGTACAGGACCAATCAGTTTGAGGGCTGAAATATATTATTCTTGGTGTGATGTGTCATGTGGAATTGTTGTAATTATTCTCATTATTTCTTCCTATTTTATGAATGAATCTTCAGCATAGCTTCAATAGACCTTGCCAGTTAAGCTAGTGACATCTGGTGGCAGGATTTAGAACGACTACAATTAGGTCATGTAAATTGCAGAGTGTGGATCCCTGTTCCTTTTCAAAGTGTATCCGAGATTTGTTTGTATATTTGAACGATCATTGTCGGTGATAATATTCCACAATTCCAACAGTCAGTAAAGGGAAATGAAAGATAAGGTGATATTTGGTATATTTCTATTAAAAGAAGACTGATTTAGTAAACAAAATAGATTAAATTGAAAGTTCTGTGTGGTAGTTCGCAGAACACATTTCCCATGTACAAGCGGATTGCTGTTTTCATAGTGAAAGTTTACATATGGGCGGTGGCTTTCCCATAGTGTTTTTTCAATACACATCTTTGGCCATTTATAATAATATCGAAAATGGGCATGGCACTTGTAATATTATCATTTTATCAGAGACAACTCAGAGATATCTTCAACAGTTTGTTTTAATTGTGGTCATTTTCCATGTAGATCATTCGCCAATCGTCTAGCAGTAGACTCATGGTGCATGAGCACGTCAGTGACAATGCGCCAGCATAGATGGCATAATTCTAATAAACAAATGGGTGTGCTATTTAGATCGAAAATACTCATCAAATCAGAAACATATTGTGTTACACAAAAGTATTGATCGATAGAGCAATAATCTGGCATTCACATATAGCATTTGGGTATTATTTCATGCGAATTAACGTGAACCATGAGTTGATTTTAAAATGTAAACAAACCCTGTCTGTCGCCTTTTCAATTTTCAAGCAATAACCGATACTAGCGGATTTCCCTAAAGAAATATTTACTCTCATTTTTAAACTTTGTTGACAATAACAACATTTAATAATGGAATATGCCGAACAACAAGAAACTAATCTATCACAAGAAGTATTTTCCTATCTGAATTCCAATTATATTATTACGCAGTAGATCGTTGTCAAACCGAGATGTTCAGAACAAGAATCTGGCCTATATTGAAAACCATGAAACTCCGCCTCCTCTGCTCTGGGTGGTGACCTGAAGTGTAAAAACCAGCGAAAATTAGTTGGCAAGGTCTATTTATAGCTGGCTAATTTAAGTTTGTTGTTTTGATAAAACTCTTAATATTTGCAGTTTTTATTTGGTACGTTGTTACTACTAAGGCCTAAGCCTATGCCTATGGCCATTACTTCTGTGTGGTAATCAAGTACAGTGATAGGTTAAAGTCATTTTGTTTTGAAATAATTTTTGGAAATGGCTGCCCTTTGGCATTGTCTGTTTTTCTTTCTTTTACTTTAATATCCTTGGGGTAAATGGTAGCCTTGGTATCGAAATACTACAAAGTACTACACGATACTACCTATAACTAGGTATTAGCTCAATGGTTTTGTATGCAGCCTGTGGAATACATTAATAAAGCTGCACATTTCATCTTCCTTGACCCGCACACTAAACGGTCTCGGCTTTCTGACCAATACTGGTCATATTTTCTGTGGTTAAAATCAATTTCGGACAGATATAGTATACATATTTCAAATTATATGGATACATTTGTCTGACTTAAGTTTAACTAAAGCACTATAGACTGTTAAGTTAGTAAGCCCTTTCAGCACAATATTTGGTATAACTTGTGATATTTTGTAGTACTTTATTACTATTTCGATACCTAGGTGCACCAAGGTAAATTATTAAGCCAATTTGAGCTAACAGTGGTTTATCCTGATATGGCATCTCCACCTAGTGCACTAGATCCATACCACACTTATTCCCAAAATGAAGCATCTTCCATGATCAATATATAAGATTACTATAACTACCATCTTTAGACTATTGCCGGAGCACGGGGACATGTTCACAGTTTTTAATATTGTAAATGGTATAGACAGAGTAAATCTCAGTTTATTCTTCAGCATTAAAACAGAGTCCAACACTACAGGTCATGACTAGAGTTTGTGAAGAAACATGCAAACTAAGCGCCTCATCAGTCTGTAGGGTAGTGAATGACTGGAATTATATCCTGCCGAAGTGATACGATACAGTCAGGCCCCGTTATACCATGGTCCGATCAGATATAACACGGTCAGACTTTGGACTCTGAATCGTGAAATCCATGACAGAGCATTTTTACTCAAAATGGCATGAAATCCGCAACTGTCCGATACAATATTTCGAAATAATTTGAATGCATTTTCACAGTTTGTAATTCGCGCATAAAAAAAACAAACATATAGCCAAAGGCCACAATGTACCCACATATATATTTATTGAGCATAAACTTAATGATACACCCCTTTGGCTCATTCATCCAAACAAACAGCCTAATCACAACCCACAAACAAATACATTTTCATGGACATTTATTTTTGCATATGCACCTTAAACATTTATTTATTGGTTCATATAGTGGCTACCTTCATCTGTAAAACATGCACCATTTCTGGTGGATGAATATCACCAATCCAAGATGGCTGCTACTTTTTTTGCCCAATTTTGCAGAAACATTTTATTTTCCACACAAACACTGAGGTAACATTTATGTTTAAGTCAACAAATAATTAAACAATGACTGGGAACATTTATGAAATAAGCAGTTGTATAGAATTTTCAAGGATGGCGCTAAACGAAGTGAATACGTGGACTCCCTATTACCCCCCCACCCAATAGTGCCCCTGTCTCGCTTCGCGGTCTAACATGGTCGATGGGTTGTGGACCCCAACAATTGTGTTATGACAGGGCCTGACTGTGCATAGCTCATCTGTGAATATTTTAAAGTCTAAATTAGATCAGTTTAGGCAAAAATAGTATTAAAATCTACTATGACTGTCAATGTAAGTAGGGTACCTCCATGGTTTAACTGGTAGCAGAGTTGGACACAGATCTGTAGCAGTTAGTACCTGGGTTCAAATCCCTAGCCAGACTATCTTAGAATGGTGTTTGGTTGGTTTTCTTTCGTTTCATGATCTATCACGATGAAACAGTGCTAGCACAGGAAAGTTCTAGCACTTATTTCCTTGTGGTCCTTTTTATTGAGTAGTTGTTCATATGTCCACCACTCACCGGGGAGCACCTTGGAAAGATGGGACTGAAATACACAGAGGGTGGTCACTGCCAGGGTGTAATACGTCCTCGGGTGTCTTTAATGTCCCTCCTCTTTTTGATCAATTCAGTGAAGACGGCAGCGCCATTTATCATGGTCAGCCAGCTGTTTTTCACATCACTTCGTTGGCTTTAGGGGTCATTGAGCCCATTTAGCCCGCATTGTGCACAAAATAGCAGCTTTTACTTTCATCAAGATAACAAAATCAATCTATTATGCAGTTAAAATTGGAATAATCCAACCGCAATAGCCTCTATATTCCAAATATTCAATAAGATATTACATGGGTAATAATTATATAGATTTAGTAAAGCACCCTTCTAGCAGGAACAATTCAGAACTAAAGAGCCAACACCCCATTAAGTGTATGATTAGGCGGTTTCCAAAATTATTGACTGATATACCGATCAGACATGGGGTCAATTTCATTTTGTCAATTCCAATTCCACTCAATTCCATTTGGTCAATTCCACATTAAATTGATCAATTCTAATTCAATTCCAAATTTATCAATTCTAATTCCATTTTTTACCGACTACTTTTTACTATGAGCAGGTACTCCAATACCTACTCTGGTTACCTACTTGGAATAGTTTATATTCCAAGTAGGATTGTAATGGAAGAAATATTTCTGAATTAAAAAATTAAATGGTAAAACTTCAGTTCCAAATTTATCAATTCCAATTACTTATTTTTTAAATAAGCAATTCCAGAATTTGAATTGCCAATCAATTCCAATTCTGGAATTGAATTGACTCCATGTCTGACAGAAGGAGTCATTAAATGCTATGCACAAAATCTTGAGAGGATGTTATACATCAGTCTCCTGGTATCTTATCAGCCACTAATGGCTGTAGATGATGGTATCTTCAAGCATCCATTGATCCAACACCAGCACAGACCGACTAAATATGTTCATGAGTCCGAAAATAGGCATATTGCGAAACTTAATATTGGTATGGAAGGAAACAGGGCTAGATATTGAGTCTGGTATGAAAGTTTAGAGAAAACTGAGCTCTTTCGTGTTACATAATTAGATTTTATCTACTACTTATCCAACATGATGAACCCACAAAAAAGTCAAAATATTTATTTTCTTCAGATTTCTGTGGTTAAATTATGAAAACGGGTTATATGTATATGCTTGCCATGCATTTGATTATTACTGAGATTGAAATCATACAGTTTGATTATTGCTAACTATCATGGTTCTGAAGATAGTCACTTGCAAATTTGGTAGAAAAAACAACTGAACTTTACGAAATCCAGATTGTGACCTAACCCGCGAACCACAGGTTTTTGGATAGATCTATCACCCAGCTTGCAGCCCTGAAAGTGTAATGTCTCCGTGCCAATTAAATCAAAAGTTACCAGGGTTAAATCGGGGTTAAAAATTAAGTACTATTTAAAACATGTCATAATTACAGGTACCCCATGGCACTTGAGATTGGTGTAATTCTGAAAATATATTTTAATGAAACCTAAAAGTTGTGTCTGGCATCATCACATACACCGTAGTTGATATGTATAAATAAATACAATCTGAAGTGCTCAGAATTTGGTTCATTTTATATGGAACGATCCATATATATATATATATATATATATATATATATAGAGTGTAACAGTGAGCTCCGGTGGCCTAGCGGTTAAGCACTTGGTGCCAACGGTCACAGGTTCGAACCCCGCAAGAGGTCGAAACTTTTCCAGGGATTAATTTCTCGGCTCACAATATCGTGGGTGGCGCACCACGTTAAATGGCGCTGCCGTCTCTTATTTAAAATAAAGGGGGACGTTAAAGACCGCCTGAGGACGTAAAACACTCTGGCAGTGACCACCCTCAGGGTATTTCAGCTCCATCTTTCCGTACTGCTCCCCTGTGAGTGGTGGGGGAGGATTTTCCTCAACCTCTCCAACATAGAGGCTGTGCTGATTAAGCGACAGCCTGGGGATTCTCCCCGAACACCAAACAAACAAACATATATATATATATATATATATATATATATATATATGTATATATATATATATAGTGTATTTCATATATTTATAATCCTCACTTTCTATATAAATAAACAATGACCATATTCTGCATATCCAGTAGTGGATTTATTGAGGTGCCCACATGACCTGACCTCCTCCAATTACCCAAATTTAATTATTTCAGTTCAGAATAAGAAACCTTTTTAATTCAAATATTTTTAACCACATAAGTTTTATATGGCATTATCATCTAATCTGGTTATTAATTCAATATTTTATTTTCACCTCAAACTAGTAAAAGTGTGATCTATCTGACAAGTTTTCAGATAAAAACATCTGTTTGTAAACGGCTGAGATACTCTCTAATTATGGAACTGCAGCATGATTGTTCTCCCAACGAAACCCAAAATTTGATGACTATGTTAAATGTAAATCGTATTTTATTTATTTTTCTGAGTAACTTCTGTATGAGACTGTCTGATCAATAAACTGTGAAATTGGTTTGTGGCTTTGCAGTTTGATAGTTCTTATCACTCTTGTCAGATGGTGGCAGAAATTGTGTATTTTGTGCACACTTCAGGTTAAACAGACTGAGCCACATCTTTCAGAGATAGCCATGATGGAGTATGAACCCGGGTAGTATAAGATCTATGGCCAACCACTCTACTAGTTAGGCCATGCAGATGATAAGAAGTGGTTAACGAACATTTTATGAGAAATATTTAGTTTAAATCAAGAGATCAGAAACCTCGAAGATTTGTTTACGGAAGCTAATGTAGCTATTTGATTATTATTTTATGTAAATGAGTTAATCCCGGTATTGTTCAGCTTTACTCACGATTGATCACAAACAATATATTGTTAACGAGTTCATTTTGTATGTTGTTATCTATCCTACACGTAGTTTTTAAAATGTCTTTTATTCTTCTTACTTTGATTCCTTTAATTTTAAATATCATAAATATGTTTTTCAATAAATATATTCCAGATGATGGTGGACATCCAGTGAGCCAACACTTCCAATTGAAAGAGGAGAAATGTAAACATCCAATATACCGCCTCTCTGTGATGGTATGGTGGTGATATAGTGAGTATATATCTGGGATCAATTGTATCTGGATTAATCTAGTTAAAGTGCTGCCGATTAACTATAACAGAAGATACGTGCTTCTTGGATTTAACTACATTTTCGGAGCAATCTGAAGGTAGAAAATCTCCTTGAAACATCTCTTCACCACGTTTTGAACAGCAATCTAATCGACATGTTGATTTACGCATTGTATGAGACAAACTTAAGAATGCCTACAGTTTCTCTAAGCCATTCTTTATTTTTTTCATGAAAGTTGTCCTTAATTTAATACGGTTTTATTTCTAGGACACTGACTGGCCTAAATTGTGTGGATTTGTCATTAAGCAACATTCATCCATCCACCCATCCATCCATCCTTAATTTATTCTTACTTTCAATGGATGAGTAAGTGATAGTTCTCTCATCGTAGCCACCCACAAAGGAGTTCCATCTCATAGATGTGTTAATATTGGGTATTCTCTGTCTCTGTTCACCATTATGAGAATAAGATATCAAACTATGTAATATTTATTAAAATATTTTGATTACGATTAAATACACTGAGCTCTGTTTATTATTAACTGTGGATTTTATTATTGAGTATTTTCATTATAATAATTTCAAAATGGCAAGTCTGTTATCTGAAATGGAAAAATGGTGTTTGAAAAGGTACTGCATTTTAAGCCAAATTTGCCTTTTTTAAAACAGAAAATCATTGTCTGTACAAGTCATACTGGATGTTAGAACTAGGTGCTCCATCCAGTGTTGCATTAGTTAAGCTGCATCATAGGAACTTGTATTAGTCTTTTAGAGTCTTTAATTCCCAAATGTTATGTTGTTTAGGTAATGAGGTCAGTGGGCGATATATCAGGGAGTGAATATATTGTTTGATCTTCGTGTCAATCCTAATACAGCTTTGTACTACATGGAACTGTGGCGTTTGTCAATAAATTATGTAATTGTATTAACAAATATCTGTTTGGAGCATTAATATAAATTGATCATAGATCATCTTTTGAGTCACAACTTGTTTAAAGAAAACTCAAAATGATCAGCAGCCACACAACCTGTAGTCTCAGATTAGCTTAAAATGACTCAAAATTCAAATTTTATTAGAGTGCATGTTTCTTCTGGAGCTTAAAGACTCCCAGTTGTATTTGATTGGCTATGGCTCTATCCCTTGATGCTCTCAATTATTTTTCACTGATACTGATTTCCTACCTTGATGCTTTCAATTATTTTTCAATGATACTGATTTCCTACCTTGATGCTTTCAATTATTTTTCAATGATACTGATTTCCTACCTTGATGCTTTCAATTATTTTTCAATGATACTGATTTCCTACCTTGATGCTTTCAATTATTTTTCAATGATACTGATTTCCTACCTTGATGCTTTCAATTATTTTTCAATGATACTGATTTCCTACCTTGATGCTTTCAATTATTTTTCAATGATACTGATTTCCTACCTTGATGCTTTCAATTATTTTTCAATGATACTGATTTCCTACCTTGATGCTTTCAATTATTTTTCAATGATACTGATTTCCTACCTTGATGCTTTCAATTATTTTTCAATGATACTGATTTCCTACCTTGATGCTTTCAATTATTTTTCAATGATACTGATTTCCTACCTTGATGCTTTCAATTATTTTTCAATGATACTGATTTCCTACCTTGATGCTTTCAATTATTTTTCAATGATACTGATTTCCTACCTTGATGCTTTCAATTATTTTTCAATGATACTGATTTTCCTTTCCTTGATGCTTTCAATTATTTTTCAATGATGCTGATTTCCTACCTTGATGCTTTCAATTATTTTTCAACGATGCTGATTTCCTACCTTGATGCTTTCAATTATTTTTCAACGATGCTGATTTCCTACCTTGATGCTTTCAATTATTTTTCAACGATACTGATTTCCTACCTTGATGCTTTCAATTATTTTTCAACGATACTGATTTCCTACCTTGATGCTTTCAATTATTTTTCAACGATACTGATTTCCTACCTTGATGCTTTCAATTATTTTTCAATGATACTGATTTCCTACCTTGATGCTTTCAATTATTTTTCAATGATACTGATTTCCTACCTTGATGCTTTCAATTATTTTTCAATGATACTGATTTCCTACCTTGATGCTTTCAATTATTTTTCAATGATACTGATTTCCTACCTTGATGCTTTCAATTATTTTTCAATGATACTGATTTCCTACCTTGATGCTTTCAATTATTTTTCAATGATACTTGATCACATTAAATCAGTAATTATGGACTTGACCTGTCTAATGGAGTTTACCATAATGTGCCTTTCTTTTGAGTGAAAGAAATGTTTGGTTTCTCGTCAGATCTGTTGGACAGGACTTAGTCCCATATTTGGACTGTAGTTAGTCCCACATTGGACTGTATTTAGTCCCATATTGGACTGTATTTATTGTCTTTTCCCCTGGAAACCTTTTCTCATCATCTCCGAAGGCACACAGTCTAGTTCTTGGTCCTTTAGGTTTTATTCTCTCTCTCTCTCTCTCTCTCTCTCTCTCTCTCTTATATATATATATATATATATATATATATATATATATATATATATATATATACAGGTTTGGCTTTCTCCCTGGCAGAAAGCTATTTCTCCCCTGCCAAAGGGAGAAAAGCGGAAAAATACCTTTCTGTAGGGAGAAATGGCAGAAAGTGGGATATATCGGGAGAAACTCCCAGATATGCATATTTTAAGGTGCAGCACCATAGCAACATTCAAACCAGAGTACATTCGTAAATTTGTACTGGGATACAATTAATTAATAATTTATTCACCTGTTTACAAAACAGTTTTATGAAAAATAACATATATTCCAATTAGTTTATTATATCGTGTTCGGCACATAGCACTGTATGATTTTGTGTATGGCAATTGTGGCATTAGAACATGTTTACATGCGCATTACGCAGATGTGAAACAAAATGATGTACATACATGACTTACATGAATGTTATGTGATAATGTGAAAAATAACAATTCAAAACTTCAAGATAAAGCAATTTGTCCAGCCACAATATTCAACCTTTACAAAGTATAAATTTGTATGTCATATGTGCACATCAAGAGACTATATGTAAATGATGACATTATCAATAGCCATGTAAATTTATATTACTGATAATCAGTCAGGATATCTGCTCCTAGAATAACTAATCCACCAACTGCTGAGACTGATACTCCCCCCCTCCTCCTCCTCTGATAAGTGCCACATCAATCTAGTCAATATGAAGTCTATCTAACATATTGTATTTGGACAACGCAGGTACTCCCCAGTAATAACGATCACATACCACTCACACACTGCTGCATATTTAATATGTAGCAGTGTATGAGTGGTATCTTATTGTTATTATACAACAGCATCTCTTCACAGGTAATACATACACATAGTTATTACTACAGACTACATGATGTTATCAGGAGTATTCAAGCATGACTAGACACATCAACATCACCCCCTCATATTTGATTGGGTATTTTATAGTGTTGTTTTGACCTGAAAGTATTACATAACAAAGCAGTCATTATCAAATCAAATTTAGCCAGCATTATACTATACTGTATATCACTGCACAGAGATAAATAATCTCAATCTTTTATCTCACAAACTTAAACGTGATGAATTATTGACATACACTTTAAATCAGTATCTGGCATGTGGAACAGGGTTTGTTTATAATTAAATAACTTATTCATATGTATTTTTGTTTCAAACCCTTAGAGTCTCTATTATAGTATTAATTGGGTATTTTCATGACAGCTTTGTCCAAATTTAGTTTCTGCCATTTCTCCCACGGCAGAAAGTATTTCTGCCATATCAGCAGAAACTGGGTAATTACCGTGGTTGTGGGAGAAACCGGCCAACCCTATATATATATATATATATATATATATATATATATAATTGGATCCTGACAGTTAACGTATTGTTTGCAGGTACAAGTGTGCTATGGGACACTACATGTTTGGAAATTGAACAATGATAGGTGTCCGATCACATATATGTTAACAATAATATTTATGTTTGTTTTGGTTAGGTACTGGAAATCTATACAGTGCTCTAATATCATTGATGTACAGTTTGAGGCCTATGGGACACTACAGGGGGCTTTGTATATCCATATTATGTTTTGGTATAGAGTTATGGCCAAGGACATAGTTATTTATGAAAATTCAACTGTGAAAAATATCTAATACACAGGCCTGTAGATGGAGGGCTACGGGACACTACCAAAAAAGTATCACGTTTTTACATATCTCTGTAAATCTAGTTTATTTGACAATTTCATCATATTTATTCATGGATAATTTATATGTATATATATATATATATATATATATATATATATATATATATATATATATATATATATATATGTATATATCTACATTGGGACTCAATGGTATGTAAGATTAACCCCGATGTTTGTTATTAAGTATGTTTATCGTGTCTATGAAGGTTTTAAAAAACCCATGAAATAGAAATGTTATGACTCTAGAACTAGGTAGATATTATTGTCATGTAATATTTTAGCTGTATATATATATATATATATATATATATATATATATATGTATATATATATATATATATATATATATTATATATATATATATATATATATATATATATATATATATGTTGTTGTTAATAGTGCTATTTATGTGATAAGGATGTTATATTTAGTTCAGTATTTTATTATATTTATATTGCCAGTTAAGTTTGTATCAATTAGTAATAATATTGCTAGTTATTACAGTAATATTTCCTTATACAATGTTCATTTACGCTGTAGATGAAAGATCAAATATTATTAATAAATATTAGTGTTTAATAAATAACTAAAGTCAAGGTTTGCATTCCATATAAAGCTCGTAAAATGTATACTCAGACCATCATCATCATCATCATCAGACCATCATCAGACCATCATCAGTGACTTAAAATGTGACAATAAAATGATCCACAGTTTTAAAAGACTTTAACGCCGTGACAGTGACCAGACACTTGAGTATTTTGGTTCCATTTTTTGTTGTACAGTGGCTCAGTCAGTGTCCAATAAGGGACGGGGGTCGGGGGGGGGGGTCCATTTGCTCAGAATATAATATGTTAATGACCGCGTTGAGCCTCTGATTGCATTTGATATCCTCATTATGGCTTAAGAATAGGACGAACGATGACATTATCACCTATTTGACGATGACGCGATGAGTATTGTTGTTATCTATTATAGATGGCTATGTCGAGACAATCTTGGGCTTGGACCCCTCACGTCATCCACAGAACATCAGAAGATGAATTCTTTGATGACGGCAACAAATTATGCCAAAAATACAGAAGACAGTTTGTTGTCAAGGAGCCTGGTGATGGTGAAGAATCCTCATCGGAGGAAGATCTAAGGTAATCTCATATCAAATGAACATATTTGAGCATCAAGGAACCCACATTAAAGGAACAGTCCACCTTCATTTCAAATTTTCAGTACTACTACATCTATTTTCACAAATATCATAACTGATTGATTGATTGATTGATTGATTGATTGATTGATTGATATATTTATTCAGCAAGCATTTACATAATACTATAATACAATTTTTCAAATACATATGTACATTGTTATTTGCTTGCCGAGGTGTCACATGGCTACTAGAGCTATCTACCTGTGACACCTCTGTCGTAATTAGTGATGAGTGACGACAGAGGTCCTGTAGTTCGACAGGACAGGGGAATATGTCATAAGATACCCTGATAGATATACTACAGCTGTGACAATTGTGGCAATGGAAGCTAGCCCTGGCTCAGTGACAAAGCAAACATTAACACTTATTAATAAGTATCTTCTCAAAATGATTGCTAATTGATTTAATTGTTTTTCTAGAAGTAATTTCTTTTGGAATCATGTACCCCATAGCTGATGTTAAAATGTGAAAATGATCCACCACATATTAAACAATCCAGTTCAAAGTGCCGATTAATTGACTTTTAATCGCCTGTTGGAATCACCATTTTGAAGCTAGACAGAGACTGGGTGATCCTGAATGCTGATGTCACTTGAACCCGGCAGTTTGGCTGGAAGTGTGTAGAGTCACTGTATTGCCGTGACTATATCAAGAAGGTATAATTCATTATGTTAATTTATGAACCTTGTTTCAATAGAGCTAATTTCTAGATAAACACTAGAAATAGGTATTTTTCTTTTCTAAACAAGTATAAATTAATTTATTGCAACTGAGAAGAAAATTTGGCATGCTGAAAATGCTCACATAACATTATATAATAACTTAATATTTATTGTTATTGATAGAATATGGCTTGCTGGATTACCTATTATTTCTTACAAACTGTGAAGGGAAAACGTTAGGAAGTTATAGGACAACTGGACATATTAATGCGTTCGAAACTCTTAGCTGAGTTACCACCTCAGATACTTGGTGTTATTGTGGATTTTTGTTGATAATGTAAAAGTGGGTCATTCTTATCATCAATAATACTGTACCGGGAGTCAATCAGACAATGACTAGAATCAAATAATTATGAGTAACTCCATTATACTAACAATGACGACGTAAATCTACAAATAACACACATTTATCTGTCAGATTTTAGATAATTACAATCAGTAATCTTGATGAGGATTACAATTAGAGGTACGCAAATGCAGCCATCATTGGTTATATTTGATGAGAATCAATGTAATTGTAATGCATTCTATTGCTAAAGTAGACCATACTGTCGCAATTACTTATGAATTGTAATCACCTGTGTTATTACTTACAGGTATTTTGTTATTTGTCCCATACTTCAGAGTAAATCTCTTAAATAGTCTATGTTCATCAAATGGTCTCCACCTATGGAGTGCATTTCACATATATCCTGTATCATTTATATAACACCGTGATTGGATATATCATTCAACTGATCCACCACGGGTATGCTTCATCAGCTACGAGGTCATTGCATGATCATATTACGGTGATCATGTAATCGTAGATGTAATAAATTACTTTCATGGGGGGGGGGGGGATATGTAATCATAGCCATAAAAACATGAAGTAATTGTAATTGGCTACATTCTCAGTATAATCGCCCCTTGTGTGATATCTATCGTATAAACATCGCATGTTATAAAAGTTGCAAACTATTGGATGGAAACTGTCCAAAAAAATTACTTACAGTGACATCGAGTGAAGGACCAAACAAAATGTTCACCTAATATCAACAGATAGATCAAACTTTATTTGTGATCATAAATTATTGATAGTATATGGCCTTCTAGACAAAACATTATGCCGAACTAATGCCTCAATGAAAATATGCAGAAAACTTATAAACATTTTTTTAATATTTTGTGTTCCTGATGTACAGACAACTGTTGATATATATTGCTTCTATTATCACCCATCATTGTGTGCTATATTCATCAGTAAATTCTATGACATATTTTATGGCCTTTAGATGTTACTCATGCATAAGACGCCGACACAATTTTAGGTTTATTTCCTCAACTTACACATGAGTATATATCATAATATATTTTGAATCCGGAATGTCAGTTCTCATTATTTAAGGTCTTCCCTAATTGTATTGAGATATCTAAAAGATAAAATATCATGTCCTCATACATCTAGACTCTTGATTAGTGAGTTAGAACCCTGACACTTCTTGGTTATACTCATTGTGGGCGAGAGGTTGATGTTTTAATTGAAACTGTCGGTCTTATCCTTTTCAATAGCGGCCAACTTCCGACGCTATACGTCGTCTATTTTACAGTCCCTCGTTGCCTATTTTATTGGCAGAAAATTGGCTGGTTACTTTAGTTTTGACGAAACAGTGGACTAGAATACACCATAATCTGTTCATACACTGTCTTTGTTTTGATTGTTCTCATTAACTCTACTCAGGTAGTTTACCATTTAACAAATGCTGATAATAACATCTGTAGTGTATCCACAAAGTACTGGAAGCCATTTGCTTCCAGACAACCGTTTATGCAATCTTTGATAAACATCAATAATTTTCAGACGGTTGTCCTGAACTGTAGTTTGTCATCTTCACCAAAAGGAGCCTTGTAGAGGATTGTGTATAAGTGATCCATCCGTGTAAAGAGATTGTGACTTTGAACTGTGAGGTTGAAATTGATCTATAACATCGGCATCGTATAGGTTAATGGTTATTACCAAATTATTGATCAGTTCACCGATGCTCTAAACGATGATCTTTCTGAGGCCCTCAAGATGTGATAATCTGTCAAAAGTATTCTCTTTTGATGTAATGATTTCTTAACAATCTGCTAACATTGAGCTATAATTAAACATTCGTAATATGTTGTATCCATGGAGCTGCTTTATTTGTGAGTTTGAGTAAATCAAATAAAATGGCAAAATAACAACTACCGAGCCGTATCCTGATAGATATTGTCCTCTAATGATATACAGAGGACGTTTGTTAGATAGCCCCCCCCCCTCTCCCCAACCTCCTGCTGGACATCCAATACAGAGTTTTCTGAAGTAAAAATTACTAATACCAATATCTATCTCTTGTAGAGAGATTCTGGTTGTCTTTTGAGGGACAAAATGTTTGAAAATTGTGTATATTTTATGGCATTTTGAATAGGATTAGCAAATTTTGGTCATCTTCCCTAAGTTGATATTTCTTTGTACAATGGGATATCAAGGAACTGATCCACCGAGTGTCATTATGATTGAACTTTTGTCTTCGTGCCCCACCTACCATTTGTTAAAGATGATCTTCCCATGACACCATATCCAGCCTACTATTTCTGAACAATGATCTACACGTGATACTGTGTCCAGCCTGACATTTGTTAACAAATTTGACAAGCAAATAACCAATAATTTAGATCCAGAAACTGTAGACTTTAATCACCTCAAAGATCTATATTTTAATGTCATCTTTCTTGTCTAGTACGTAATTAGATCCTGTATATATATTTTACAAGTTTGGAGGGAAAATACTGAATTTTTAAATAATAACTTCTTTTATTGGTCTCCCCAACAGCAAAATTGGTTAGAACATTACACTGCAAACATCACTGGTGATGGGTTCGAATCTAGGTCATGCCTGTGTTTGTGGGATTTGTATCCTTAGGTAGTGTCCTTTAGGTCATATATCCCAGATGTGACCAGCACCGAGGATAAAATATCTCAACTCATTAACATCAACAATAGCACTTTTTACTAATTAGGTGTAACTAGTTAAATGTCAGTGCCATCTGAGACATTATTCTCATCAAGGTACCCCATTGAATAGATATAATGCCATAATATAGAATATATATCCCATGATGTAGAATATATATCCCATGATGTAGAATATATATCCCATGATGTAGAATATATATCCCATGATGTAGAATATATATCCCATGATGTAGAATATATATCCCATGATGTAGAATATATATCCCATGATGTAGAATATATATCCCATGATATAGAATATATATCTCATGATGTAGAATATATATCCCATGATATAGAATGTATATCTCATGATGTAGAATATATATCTAATATAAATGAAGTTAGTTTTTATTTAAATTTACTTTTTTGTTGTTCAGTTAGATATATATCCTACTTGATCACACTTTACATTACCGTATGTATTTAGTTGCCTACTTGATCACACTTTACATTACCATATATATTTAGTTGCCTACTTGATCACCATTTACATTACCGTATATATTTAGTTGCCTACTTGATCACCATTTACATTACCATATATATTTAGTTGCCTACTTGATCACCATTTACATTACCGTATATATTTAGTTGCCTACTTGATCACACTTTACATTACCATATATATTTAGTTGCCTACTTGATCACCATTTACAGTACCGTATATATTTAGTTGCCTACTTGATCACACTTTACAGTACCGTATATATTTAGTTGCCTACTTGATCACACTTTACATTACCATATATATTTAGTTGCCTACTTGATCACCATTTACATTACCGTATATATTTAGTTGCCTACTTGATCACACTTTACATTACCGTATATATTTAGTTGCCTACTTGATCACACTTTACATTACCGTATATATTTAGTTGCCTACTTGATCACACTTTACATTACCATATATATTTAGTTGCCTACTTGATCACCATTTACATTACCGTATATATTTAGTTGCCTACTTGATCACACTTTACATTACCGTATATATTTAGTTGCCTACTTGAACAGAAATGTTTCTCACAATTCTCAATTCAATACATCATTTATTTTAATAAATAAATTGCCCAAATCATTCAGTCATATACGATATATATTTAGTATTATTGACAATGTTTTCAGGAATCAATTCAATATTGTTTTTTAATCAATTGCAAATCATAAGTCTATTATTTACTTTTTGTATATAGTATTATATAATGTTAAATATTTATTTAATTAACATATATATATATAAAATAGATTCATACCTTTAATGTAAGCTAAGGTTGTAGTGTGTATTTATAGTTAGAGTAAGTAAGTCTTTAGAATTTTGAGAATATATATATATATATATATATATATATATATATATATATATATATATAAAAAAAAAAAATAAAATCTAATTTGAGGAATAATTACATTGTTTGTTACAGACAGAATCATAACTTTGTCAGTTATTTTTTATTAGTGGTTCTAAATGTTAAATATTTATTTAAGTTAAGCAGTATAACATGATACGTAACCCAAGAGGTTCATTGAACCTCCCAGTATTTTGAGCCCAGACATTGATCATTTATTTAACCTTTTGTCATAAATACACCAGACCTTGTATATCAATCAGTCTAAAGGTGTAAGTCCTTATTCGTGTACAGTCTGACTTCCAATTATCAATTTGTACAATTCATCACAGTCATCAACCCCTCTAGATGTATACTATTTCATAATCATATTTAATAGGCACATAATCCAAACTCTAATCCGTCATCATCCGGTCAGAAACTCAGTGGGTACTCAAGAAGCCAGTAGCTGTTTAGTGGATTCAAGCCAAGGACTTCCTAATTTGTGGCTGATCACAGTAATCACTTAGCTAAATATAAACTACATTGTTGGAATGATTTTCCTACATTTTATAAGAGTGTTTTAAGTGGTAGAACATGACAATTCAAATGTCCAAGTTGTGGGCTCAAATCTCACTCATGTCTGTGTTTGTGAGATATGTTTCCCTTAAGGCTGTAGCCCATCAGCCATAAACGTCACAGGTTTGACTAGTGACATATCTTTTACACCCAACTCAAACAACATCCAGTATATGTAAACAACATTTGAATGTCATATAACAAACATCAGTATGGATAAATTTGTTTACCTCTAAACTCTACACTGTTATCACGTTATCTCAGCCGAGAATGGTTCAGTGTATTATATCCTGGGTTTTTCCCTTTTTTTGTTTCAGTTTTGAATTTGATTAGATTCAACTATTAGTTTATCGATGTTAGATGTGTATCACCTTGAAGGCGTGTGTGTGTGTGTGGGGGGGGGGGAGTATTACTGGTTTATACAATTGTTCATCATCATTAGGAGACAGTGACAAAATAACAAATATGATACATGAGTCAATCAATTTATATTTTATAATAATTAATATGTATCATCTCCTTAATAAAACAGATCTATATGCATTGCTATCCTTGTGTAAAAGATTCTACTTCTAGATCCGTGCAAACACACCTGCACATACACCTGTACACACACACCAACACACATACACACACACACACAATCTAAACTCACCTTTATGCCAACTTTGGGATCTGGCTGAAAATTTGGATTATGGTGGGGTAGCAAATGAGTGGATGAGGAGGCATATTCCGGGGGGTGGGGAGGGGGGGGGGAGGGAGGTAGAGCGCAGACAGGTCTTGTGTTGTCAAGATATTAAGAGACCATAGATAGTCATAGCAATTTATACATCTTACCAGATAATAATTTGTATATGAGTATATGAGTATATGAGTACTTTTTGGAATTAATGATTCACTGCGGTATTTAAAAATTAACTTTTCAAAGCATCAAAGTATGCCAAGTCATCTTCCATCATCCCTTGAGTTATCTCCGTAATATGAAGTAGCCATCCACTTCACTCTTGGTAGGTACTGGGTCTGGAATATCCTCATTGTCTGTCTCGTTAGTGGAGGTGTTGGGATCATCCGTAACCTGGGATAAGATGGGATCATCTGTCATGCCATTGAACACCTCAACGGTGTCATCAACCTATCAGCTGACATGGTACTAGCTGAGTCAATGTCAAGACTAGTCACCGTCTGCTGAACCAGTTGTGAGAGGGGGATGTGTGTATGTGTGTGTGTGTGTGTGTGTGTGTGTGTGAAATACATTTATTGCCATTTAAATCAGATTTAACTTTCATAATAATACATGTATGTGTTCGGAATTGTGATGGCTGAGTTGTAAGAGTGGTTGACTAGAACCTGGAAGTGTCATCTTGTTATTTAACGGACAGTGTTTTATCATTGTTTTATTTTATACAGATATGAGTGTCATTATAATTCCCAGCACAGATATCCTTGTTTAGATTGTAGACTATCCTTTCCTAATTGTCATCTACTCGATATACACATAACAGAATGGCATAATCCTATGTTTGAGGAGATGTCTCGCATACAAAATATGGTAAGTGGTGTTACGTATGTAATATATATATATATATATATATATATATATATATATATATATATATATAATATAGATATAAAAGTAGGTTTTATGTCAGCCTATATACTTATTTATCACGATATGTAATATAATATATATATATATATATATATATATATATATATATATAAATGTAGGTTTTTACCAATATAATACTTACTTTATACGTATGTAATATATATATATATATATATATATATATATACATATATATAATATATATATATATATATATATATATATATATATATATATATACATATATAAATGTATATTCTAGGAGAGACAGGTAGGTTGTCAAGCACTGTGCAGGCCTATATCTGTTTTTATTGCAACTGCCCCACATAACATTAACAGGTACAAAATCCTCCCTCCCCCCACACTGATTTATCTCTGGGTGACCCGTATCACAGCATTATTTATATTTATAGATGTGTATCATACTACCTTATTGATATAGAATAATATTACCCTAATTTATTTACACAAATGTGAAAGTAGAAGATTTAACATTAAGTAATATTTGGTGATTCATTTGTCCATCTGTAGCTGTTGATAGATATATTAACATATACCCATTTATCCACTACCAGAGAGATTAGCACATACCCATATATCCACTACCAGAGAGATTAACACATACCCATTGATCCACTACTAGAGAGATTAACACATACCCATTGATCCACTACTAGAGAGATTAGCACATACCCATTGATCCACTACTAGAGAGATTAACACATACCCATTGATCCACTACTAGAGAGATTAACACATACCCATTGATCCACTACCAGATAGATTAACACATACCCATTGATCCACTACTAGAGAGATTAACACATACCCATTGATCCACTACTAGAGAGATTAACACATACCCATTGATCCACTACTAGAGAGATTAACGCATACCCATTCATCCACTACTAGAGAGATTAACACATACCTGTTTATTTCCAGGATCTACTTTATATATATATTTTTTTAAACAGTAAATACAATTATGTATATGGCAATCAAAATATGATAAATACTTGTTAAATTGTAGATAATTGTATTAAACGTACAGAAACAATAATAGTACTTGGAACTCGGCAGACAGTGTATTATGTGGATAATGACCTATGTAATACATGTGGCCAATAGAAAACAGTATACATAAAATAATTAATACAATAGATTCACTGTATTAATTATATGTTTTAATACTCTCTGGCTAAGTATTTTTTATTTTAACTTGTGTTTATATAATAAAAAGTTTGTATGTGTGCTTATGTCTATGCTCTGTTTATTATTATTGTTATCATTATGTATGATACACTTTACCATTTAAAAAGATTTAATATATGATTTCGGGCTGATATCTTAGGTTAGAGATTAATATCTCACAAATTATATGTAGAGTATGTTTGTTGTTGATTGTAAACAAGATTTATCCTTAAATCAATATTGAAGTAACGTTTCGAGTATCATTCTTCGCCTGTTAGTAGTTTTCTACCCCACACCCATAGTTCTTCTGGCTCTCACCACCAGATGGCTTGGATATTTAGAAATATGCCTGTCCCAATGAAGCCTATGTTAGCTCAAACCAACTGTATTTTATGGTAACACTTTATAGGGTTCGCACAGGTCCTTGAAAACCTGGAATCTGAGATGTCAAAATGTGTATGAACCCTGCTTTGATTAAGAACAAAACATCCCGTATCACAGCGGGTTTAGACAGCCGATATATCAGAATAATTTTGTCAGATGTTTATAAATACATATTCAGTGTATATAACTGTACTATTTTATTAATATTTCATGAAGTCAGTTCGAATTCAGTATCTCAACTAAGTTATGACCCTCCCCCCCAAAAAAGAAGTTATGACACATATCATAACATAAACCTGTCACAGGTTTTATCTTACAAGTAGCCAGTAACAAGTAGTAATATTCATCTTACTGGATCTCTTTCCAGTGATTCACCCCCCCCGCCGCCTCCTTCAATGTCCTGACTCAGCGTCATTCTAATTAGTGTTATCTCAAGTATTCAGTTTTCATCAACTTTCCTTGGTGTTCTGATGGCACAATAGTTAAAGCATTGCAGTGCAAGCAAATAGGATCTGAGCTCAAATCCAACTCGTAGTTGTATTTGTTGGGATATGTTTCTCTACAGGCAGCTGCACTTCAATCATATGTCCCAGATGTAAACAACGTAACCTGAACTCATCAACATTTCTCTAATACATCAGTATAGGTTACATCAGCAACTGTATGTAAGGTTTAATGATACACCAGCACCAAATTGACTAATCATTGTGAACTTGAGAGATAGATAGATAGATAGATAGATAGATAGATAGATAGAAGAGAGAGAAGAGAGAGAGAGAGAGAGAGAGTCAGGTTGATAATATTCTCATTTTTCTACATTTTACCCAGTTTCAGTGTTTGTTAGATACATGTCCAGAGAAGTTTCAGGATTATCAACATCGTAAAGATCACATGATTAAGATACACAAGTATCCAGCCAATTTTAGGTTTGACAAACCACCAAAAATCAAAAGGTCAGTGTCTCTAACAATGACACGTTATGATTAATTGTAATTGAAATTACTGATAATTGTTATTTAATTTATATACCAGTATTCTTACCATTGTATATGTACCATGTGTGTACTGTATATATATACATTTTGTGTACAGTATATGTGTACTTTGTATACTGTATAATGAAACAATTAGCCTTTGGGTGTGTGTATATATTGGAGTTAATCTGTATAATCAAGTAATTAGTATATTACCTGAAATTTTCAGGTAATCTGTATTAAATCTCAGTTAGCAATAGACGTATTTCCTGAATATTTCAGGTAATATACTAATTACTTGATTATACAGATTGTACTGACATCTTCAAAATTCTAGACCATTTGAATAATGGATCAATGTGGGTATTATTATTTGGACTAAACATCATAAGAATTGCTCATTGTCTTTATATATTATACACTAATTCTATAAGAAAGATGTGTATGTATCAGTGAAGGTTATGACGTGTGTAGATTTTCATGTGACAAAAAGTGTTTTACTGTTTGATAATGAATCTGGATTAATGAATTTCAGAAGGGAAATTTGTTGTCAACTTCAGATGCCGGGGTAACATTTGTACATACTTTAAAATTTGCAGGATGATAGAATTTGGAAAATAGTTTCATTTTAAAATATAATCTGTTTTCTTTGCATTTAATAAAAGTTTATTTGCACAGAAATTATTAAACATTTTATCAGTATTTTGATTTGTCTGAGATATTTAGAATGTGATATATATATATATATATATATATATATATATATATATATATATATATATATATATATCATTGTATCATCTGCAAATGACAAAATATTAACATTAGCTGATTTGGAAATTTCATTTATATCAATTTAAAATAAAAGTACTTGCAAATTGGACTCATAATCTTATCACAAGAAAATATTCACTTATATGAAGACATATGATTCATCACCGATTTACTGTTTTTCTGAGATTGGAGATATTGTATTTAATAAATAAATACCATATCACCATCCTCATTATTATTGTGATTTTTGAGAAATGAGGGGGATTCTCCGAAAGAGCGAACCACAATAATAAAAAGGCAAACCAAGCGAATACATATTTCTAGGAGAGTGCTTTATTTATCCCATAGATAATTTCCTTTGCCTTTACTCTCGACATTTTCAGGCGGGTGAAGAAGGAAAGGAAGCAAATTAAAAGGCACAAAGGTGTAGAGGTGATGGACACAGAAGATACATCATCACAGAATGAGATCATTCTAGATGATGACAAAATGCCATTGTCTCTGTCAAAGCTCGCTTTTGGATGTCTGTCAGCAAAGAATCCTGATCCGAGATTAGTGTCAGGACAGCCTACTGGTGTAACAGGCCAGCCTATTGGTGTAACAGGACAGCCTACTGGTGTAACAGGACAGCCTATTGGTGTAACAGGACAGCCTATTGGTGTAACAGGACAGCCTACTGGTGTAACAGGACAGCCTATTGGTGTAACAGGCCAGCCTACTGGTGTAACAGGCCATTCTGGATGTGAACTGTCAACAGATGCCGATGTCTGTGACAGCCATGACGATGCTAATGTTGATATGGAGACGAAATGTTCAACTTATAGAAGATTTGTATATAAGTATGTTATAGATTATACTGTTACTGCAGAATATAAGGAAGCTACAATATAATAATAATAATTAGCTCAGTCAAGTGTGTTGGTAGACCTTTATCTCTTAGTTTCAGGTTTGAATCTTCTTACAAGTTTGCGAGGTTTTACGCCATTTTGAAAAGATATCCCTTGAAAGGGGCTTAAACTGTAATATGCTTTGAATGAGGCATGACTGTTTTTCAGATGTCCTGAATAGTTCCTGAATTTTGCCGAAATATATTTCTCGAAACTATGATCGCTCAATTTTATTTAGAGCAACCGAAAATGAACAAAGGTCAGAAGTCAATCTTTTTTTGGTATCTGTTATTCAGTTATAAACTTTGGGTACTGAACTCTTGCAATCTATAAATAGCTTTAACACGTGAAGTTCACTTGTCTCAGTAAGTGAACTGTAAATGAGAGTACAGAGCTGAACACAATTATCATATGTGAAGGAAGTGTCTATTGATACTGAGTTGTCTCTTGCATATTCTTGAAGAATTTAACAATTATATCATTAGCCACGTCAGTACCTTTATGGCACGGAATGGTGTCAAAGTGCTTAGACTGGGCTTGTTCAGTGTTTTTCAGAATAATAATAATAATAATGTATATTTAATAAAGCGCCCTTACTAGCAGGAGCCATTCAAAGGCGTTGTACAATCAATATGTAATATAATAATACCCCAAATAATGTCTGTAAAAACCTGGTAAGTGATTTAAAAGATAATAATTATTTATTTGTGAAAACGATCTTGAACAGGTGTGTTTTTAGAACAGATTTAAGATTTTCAAGAGGCGATGCATTTCTAATATTTGCCGGTAACCTATTCCACAAAGTGGGGCCTGCAACACTAAATGCACAATTACTATATGACTTGAGCCGAGAGTCTGGCACCTGCAATAATAGCTGAGTTTTCGGGATGACTTTCTAATGGACACCCCAGTTCACACACGTATTCTGGTCCCATATTATTAATAGATTTATAAGTTATTGATAAAATCTTGAAATGGTTACGCTGTCTAACAGGTAGCCAATGTAGTTTTTGAAGAATTGGGTGATATGATCATATTTTCTAGTATTTGTTACAATGCGAGCTGCACTATTCTGAATTCGCTGAAGGCTGATTCATGTTATAATCAGATATGTCGTATAACAGGGAGTTACAATAGTTTATACGAGATGTAACAAAGGCATGAACTACAGTTACAAGTGTCAATAATGCTTTTAAACAGTGGATGTTCTTAAGATGGTAGTAGGCAGCTCGGCATACTAATGTGACATGTTCATGCATGTTAATACATTGGTCAAAAATAACTCCTAGATTTTTTACTGACCCATTAGGAGTAATTGAAGATGTACCAATCTGTAATGCTGGTGTCTTTAGGGATTTAACACAATGTTGTGGTGCTAACTATATAATATGTGTTTTATTATCATTTAGTTTTAGAAGATTATGAGTCATCCATAGCTAAATATTAGCAATACAATGTTCTAAATTCTTCAAGGAAGAGGAGAAATTTAAATCATTGTCAGAATCCATTTTTTCCTCAACAAATAACAATGTTACTAAGATATGTTTGTCTTTCATGAGCTTTCCGGGACTCCATGATGTGTACATCAAAAAACAAGATCAGAAACCCCAGTTATCAAATTGTCGATATGTTTAGACCATCTAATAATTGACAACAAACCGGGATCAATTACTACCTCAGTGTTTTATGCCTTAACTAATAACTGACAGATTGTGGTGCATTGAGTGATATTAGAGTGGACTCGATGTGATGTTTGATGCCCGAAGGAATATTGAATTCAAAATCATACAAAAATAAGGATATAATGACACCAAGAAATGCCTCTTCCTGAGATATTTTATGCGAAGGTCACCATGTTCTATAGATAAAGTCAATATCTATACAGTTTTGTCAGCAGTTTAGGTTTTGGTTTTGTTGTTCGGGGAGAATCCCCAGGCTGTCGCTTAATTAGCACAGCCTCTATGTTGGAGTGGTTGAGAAACCTCCTCCCCCACCACTCACAGGGGAGCAGTACGGAAAGATGGAACCGAAATACCCTGAGGGTGGTCACTGTCAGAGTGTTTTACGTCCTCGGGGGGGTTTTTAACGTCCCCCTTTATTTTAAATAATTCAGTGGAGACGGCAGCGCCATTTAACGTGGTCAGCCACCCACGATGTAGTGAGCCGAGAAATTAATCCCTGGAAAAGTTTCGACCTCTTGCGGGTTCGAACCTGCGACCGTTGGCACCAAGTGCCGAGTGCTTAACTGCTAGGCCACCGGAACTCACTGCCGTTGGCAGTTCTCATTGGCAGGCCTTATATAGCCAATAGCAAGCCAATGATCTTGTAACTTCAGGGCAAAATCGTGTTGTAGTTTGTGATCGCTCTGTAGCACAGTTGCTCATACATGTATGTGACAGTTTAAAAAAATCTTTCGATTGAGACAAACTAATGTTGAGTGGGTTGTTGCCTATAGAAAAATATAGGCTCAACAACTAACTCAGTCAAAAGAATATAAGATTCGAGAAACATGGCTGCAATTGGGATAATGGTCAGTGCATAGATATTGTTACCTACTGTCATTATGGTCACTGAATACAATACAAACACACTAATTACGTACCATATGTGTGTTTATCATATGATGTAAATTGTAAAAGTTGTATTGTCTCTAAAAGCATCCTCGTTAAAAAAGTTTAGTGGTACATTAATAATACGTTATAAATCTGTTCTTCTGGTTCTTCAGGAAGTCAAATGTTCCGCGAAACATTTGTTTTGGTGCTGGCTCACAACGCGGCTTCTATGGTAGAGGTCATTCGGGAAAAAGAGGACGTCACTGGTATCAGGCTAAGAAGGAAAACAAGAGCACCGTACGCAATATAGAGGAGGTTAACATGGAAGAAATTGGGGCTGCCTTGGAGACGTGAATCTGATCGTTTCGGATAGAACTGTTTAATGATACGGAATTATAACAGTGGGCTCGTTTTCTGGATGTATATAATATGATGGATGCTTTTGTTTAGCATGTTTCCTAGTGTTATCAACGATTCGTTTTCAGTCATTGATATGTTCGCTCAGCCATAATTAAGATTATGGTTGGATGAAATCATGTACACTCCTCGAGGTGTTGAGATTGATACAAAATGGTACTTAACTGTAAGACGACGGGCAAGTGAACATCCGTGTTAGATTCTGACTATAGATAAGCAACAATTTTGTGTGCTGTCTGTGTGTGTTGCGTGTGTGTTGCGTGTGTGTCCACACAAGATAAATATTTCTGTGCGGCTTAGTTATTTGTCATATAATTAATTATATGTTCTGATATTATGAATATTTGATTGTTGTTTGTTATTACGCTTATCTCTGTCTATCTATATAAATATCATCTGATATGTTGTCCTCCCCGAATTCATCTTCGCTGAGTTAAGTATGAGTTTGTAAAAGACTCGTTACTGTGATTGCTAGTCGTCAGTTTGTAGATTCTCTTGAATGTGTTGTTGAAGCATGGTTAGATAGTTAGCATTGTTCTGGAATTATGATAATTCACATGATTCACTCTCGGAATGTATAATTCGTTTTTGCGACATTCTTCACATTTGTCAGTAAATCATCTAAAAAAAACAATCAGATTATGTTATTTTTTCAATTTTATTACGGAAGTATATGTATAAATTATTGCTATATCAAAGGTAACTTCAATTTGTTCACAGTTATAATACAAATTCTTAATTGAGTTTTATGAGATATGTATTAAGGATTTTTGGGGATGTTATCAAAACATTATTATGTTAAAGATATTTAATTATAATTTTGAAGAATTTTGATTTTGACTTTTCGGGATACACGGAAACCGTTTTTATCGAGTTTCCTTTGGCAGTCGAAGTCATCGTGTCATGTAGATTGTTCTGTCCCGATAGTGATCTAATAAATATAATGTTATTCAGCCTTTTAAATAGATATGAGGATTTGGTAAATCAAAATATAAGTAATCATATACTCATCTCTAAATGTGCCAGCGCGCTTATTATTAATTTTTCTCATCCAGAACTGTTTAACCTAGAATTGCAAAATTCAATTACAAGTTTCGATAACGTATCGTAGTGCATGTAATACTAAAACCAATAACTTGGTATTACTCGAGCCATTTGGGTTTTATGTTACCAGTTTATATGTTCCTTCACATGATTTATTTTCTACAGTATATGTTTATATGTTCCTGCACGTGATTTATTTTCTACATTATATGTTTATATGTTCCTGCACATGATTTATTTTCTACATTATATGTTTATATGTTCCTTCACATGATTTATTTTCTACAGTATATGTTTATATGTTCCTTCACGTGATTTATTTTCTACATTATGTGTTTATATGTTCCTTCACGTGATTTATTTTCTACATTATATGTTCATTCACGCAATTTATTTGGTATATTATCTGTTTATATGTTCATTTACAAGTGGTGGTATTCATTATTGCCTGTGCTTGGAGTGCACGTTCTTGATATAAGTCAGTAGACGATGTTAAATAATGTTTTGGATTACAGAATGTTAGATTACAACGATGAAAAAATTATCTAGTTTGACCAGTTCCGTGCGTTGTTTGGCGTGAAAATATGCTAAATATTTAATTCAGTGGTTGAATTAACGTATTAACAACAAGTGCTACCCAAAGACAATATATATCGCATTTATTTGATTGAACCTCAAATTACTTGAAATCGGTGGCCGAAGTTGATCGTTACAATTTCAACCTCCAGCAATGGACAATGTTAGAGAAGCCACCATTTCTGTAATAGGCGTATGATTATAGGCCCTCATAACAGGTAACTAATTAGTCTTGTTGAAATTATAACCAGCAAACTTTATCCTCCCTTTTTCATATGCAAGCTGTGTGTTAAAAATTATCCTAGCAGATCAAAGGGAGAGATGAATGCACATTTGTTTTCTTATCACAGAAGACAACTGAAGTCTAAGGGTTCTATTAGTGACAAGATGCCTTCATCGTGTGTAGTTTCTTTTGGCTACCTGTTGATGTGAAGTTTTGGTCGCAATCTGGTTTAGAACTGGGGTTCTGTTTGAAATGATATGGAAACTTTCTGTTCCAGATAATTGTTTTTTTTTAGGGTTTTCAGATCAAACGGTATCGGGGTTAGTAGATATATCTTCGTATAATCGTCAATAAAGGTATACTCAACGACTGTATATCGCCTCTAGGTCAGTATCACGTGATATTGATTGCAGATTAATGAGATAAGTTGTTTCCCACATTAACTGTAAAAACTATTTAGGCCGAGTGTTTCCCATTATTTAATATTTCCCTCGAGGTTTAATGAAAAACGTAAAATCACGGCTTAATAAGTTGGTCAGAGTATGTTGTTAACTGCCAAATGGCCAATTTTGGGCTTTACATTGTTTACAAATAAAAAATTATGAAAGGCTTGGTTTATATCTAATTTATATATATACATATACTCACAAAGGAGGTGGTACTCTAGATTTAGTCATCTCCAGCGAATAGAGCTCCTTCATAGCAGGAATTCCGTCTGTTTGTGACCTTTATCTCGGTAGTAACAAAGGTTAATCTTTCTGTGATCATCTGGCTGTACAGTTCGTCTTTAATGTGGATACGACCATTCGTATGCGAAGAAAGATCGTGGCATAAATAATATCGAGCATTTACAGTCGTCTCCACTCCTGAGTGAACGATAGGGACCAACTAATGAGCTGGTAGAAACCTTTAACAAAGGCGTCTAAAGTATCATTAATCACATGCTCCCTCTGGTTCAAAACTCATCACGTTGAGACCAGGAAACAACTTGGTCATCTGATGGGTTTAGATATGCTAAGAGAAGTTTTGGAGAAAGGTAAATAGAACCTGGCGCCGGACTTCCTTAACGGTGCCATGAAATGTATAAGGATATCTGTAAAAGAACTGACTACATTAATATTTGAGGGGAAGAAGTATTCCCGTCCCAGCAAAGGAAACTCTTCATGTTAACGAAGGACGCAATGGAAGTAACTTCCACATTTTACCTCCTGCTGAACTCCTGGCGGAGAAGTTCAGCGATTTCTCTTCCTATAAGAAACCCAATAATCATCAGGAATAAAATCATTCTGGATTCCCCAACTAATGCACGTAGTAGTGTATCCGTGGATGTAGATATTATATTTAATGGGAAGATGCTCGAAGTTGAGGTCGAGGAGATAATCCCGTGACTTTGATCCACTGTCCACTTGACGTTTTGAAGAAATGTGCGGATCAACTTCTGTCACCGATAACAGTCATTGCCCGATAGGTCAACGGATGAGTAAATGATGGCATTGCGTTTGAAACGAGCCACCATAACTATACTTCTTAAAGAGATATGGAGTTGGATGGGGAACTTTCTGTTCATCGCTAAGCTTATCGATAAGGTAGATAAGTAAGCCGTATAGAAGAGCTCAATTACCTCAATGACGGTTTATCGGTATGTTTAACGGAGAGGTCAGAAACTGTTCTCTTGAAAGTGGACAGTGACATTGATCAGACGCGATGAAGGATCCATCACTGCATCAATTATGTTTGATTTATCTGCAACCTTTGATGTAATCGATCGTCTGATACTATTGAAATCGATCGTCTGATACTATGGATGCGTTTAGTATATTCGCTTAGCATCAGGGAAAGACATTTAGCTGGCTAGAGCCGTACCTCGCCGACAGAACTCGGTGTGTTTCAGTGTTCAATGAAACATCACCAGATGTAGGTCTTCTTTTTGGCGTACCACAGGGATCCGTTTTAGGACCAAAGAATTACTGTATGTATACCAGACCAGTTTGCGAAGTTATTAAACGGCTTGATATTAAACATCATTGGTATGCCGACGATACACAAGTCTACATGACTCTAAAGCCATGCGATAAATGGGACGATATTTCATCTTCAATTGAAGCTTGTATTGAAGACATAGGTATTTGTATTAACAACAAGTTGCTGAAATTGAATAAGGACAAGACCGAATTTATTGTTTTCTCATCCAAGCAACGCGTGAAGAAAACTGAGAATCTTCACATTAAGGTAGGATCCAGTTATATAAATTGTTCCACATCTCTAAGAAATCTAGGGCATGCATTGGATAATACTCCAGGAATGGAGAAGCGGGTGAATTATATATGTAAGTCCTGTTATTATCATTAAATAATAAACATATTTGATTTATTAATTATTTAAATTTTTTTAAATGTAAAACACATTAAAACAATTCCAGTTGAATCAGACGCTATGTAAGATACTATTATATATATATATATATATATATATTGAATAGGTCATGTTGTCTCTATGATCTAACTGATAGCGCAATTCACCTCAGATCTCCGAAGTTTGCCTTTGCAGATGATGATGATGATTGATATTTTACGGCCACTTTTGTGCACAAGGTAGGCTAAATGGGCCGAGCGACATCCAAAGGTAATGAGACGAAGCGAAAGACGAAACAACCTTCAGATATGCCCACGCCGGGATTCGAACACGGGTGGTAGTGATCTGTGGTCCAGCACGCTACCGCTAGACCACGGAGGCGCCCCAGTTTGCCGTTGCAGATTACTTTGTTTAACCTAGGTAGCCTGAAGTGTGCACAATTGTCTGGAATACGTAATCCTGTGATGTCGTAACTGATATAACTACCTGGATGTTATAAAGAACAACAAGGTAACATAGTTACTATCAAGTTATAACTGGATCACGTTTGTTTACCAGATGTTAAGGTGTCTAATCTTAACACAGGAAGATGGTAAACGTAAACAGATACTTTTTGTTGTTTTTCGTTGTTTTGTCTGAGTCGGTCAGCGATATGATGACAGTTGAATATTATCAAATACAAGTATATTCGACCGATTTGTTCTAGCCTCAGTAGTGCTCATCCGTGGGACATATGGCTATGACGAAAATATATGTGTAAACAGAACTACTGTACCACCGTAATATGTCTCAAATGTATTTATTTTTACTTCCTACAATAAGTCAGACCATGGCTTATTTTGAGGACTACTCTTGTTTAGACAGCGTTGGCCGCAATCCAGCTAAGGAAGTGTGTGACGCGAGTATAGACACCAGGATTAGTAGCACAACCAACGCCCCACGACACGAGTCCAGCCAATTCAAAGGCACCTGTACTTGGGTTCTTGTATACGAGAGGGCCACCGGAATCACCTTGGCAGGCGTCTCTGGAACAATATAACAGAACAGATTCCGTGTAAATGTCAGAATCGGTATCGTACAGAGTCGAATCCCACCAACTAAAACCATTCTTTTATACGGAACTTGGTGTTCTTAATTGAGTAATCATTCTAATGGTATAGTTTTGTAGACTCACCTTTCGTGTACAGAGTCAGCGCACATCATATCAGTGGTGATACTTCCTGGATAGGCTCTGGAACACGCAGTTTCGGAGATACCGTAAACGTTGGCGAAGCGAAGTTCAATGGATTGTACGCCGCCGTAGCTGATGGTACCCCAGCCGCTAACAGTCAGTTTATTACCAGTGTAGTCAGCACTGGAAGATGACGGAGAACAGATGGGTTCTGCCGTTGAGTCGAGTACAATGGTATCAGCGGTATGTAGCAGAGATATGTCATTCTGGATGGTCAGTGGTCTGTAGTTCTCGTGCTGTTTGATCTCCAGGAGGCTGTACCTGCGTTAGACAAGTTATGTAAACTCGACATTTGGGATTTGAACAAAAAAAGCCATTATGACACGGAACAAGTTAATAGTTAGGCGCTCTGATACGATTCTTCTAGCTCAGATCTTCATAGTCGCTATTTTTTTAAATATGCATTTACAGAACTAGAATCGTCATCATTTGAGGCTAGTTTCCATCCAAATTTGGTCAAGCAGGTGGAATTCCGAAAATAACTTCGTATTCATCAAACAAAAGTTCCCATCTTGATAAATGCAAACACCGGGAAAGCCCCTCAATGATAACAAACTGGTACCCATTTACTCGTAGCCATTAACATTACACATAACATGTGAACCATTCGCTTCACAATTAGATGGCAAGTTACAGTCTTTGTGTCTATTCGATATCCAATAAATGAGTACTCTGCCTACTTTACACCTGTGTCAGTTCGACGAACTTTTCCCGTTACGGCGATGATCTGGGCTGGTTGTTTGCCGTCTGTGCAATGAGCAGCTGTTATGATGTATCGCTGATTGAGTACACTCGCTCCGCAGAAGTGAAATTCAGTTCTGTCCTCTAGCGATACCTGAAATAAAACGCCACGGAAAGAAATATTTACATACATTCAACATATCGACAAATCTCGTCAAGATGATTTATATTGTCTAAACAGAACGATCTCCAATGGAAGATCTTTGAGTTTGATTTATAAAACAAAAAATTCAGTACTATACCTAATTTCACTTTTCACTGATCTAAACGTTTCTGTACTATAAATAGTTAAATTGTTCAGTGATCTATTAATACACGTTCACTTCCTCTATCATAGATCATCATTACCTGCCACGGAAACTCTCGAGGACGAGCTTGTTCTCCTCCGACTATAAACACAGAATTATCGGAGCGGATCCTCTTCAGTGGAGGATTTCCCCAATCTTGACCTTCTCCAGCATTAGGATACTCACTCTTACCACAGTCGGCTGAGTGAAATATAACAGTTTGATTGAAATAACATATCACGATTGGTTAATTCACTTGCTGGCTAACTGCTCATTGGCTAACCCGACTGGCTAACTACTAACTGATTGGTTAACCAGACTGGCTATGTACTAACTGATTGGCTAATGATGAGCTAAAACTACTGACTGATTAATATACTAGATAACTACTGACTGGCTAGTTAATTAGTTCATCAATAAACTGAGCAGGTGAGTAGACGTTGTTTAGCCTCAACCATGGTCACACCTGAGACATATTGCCTAGATGCAATCCCTAGTTAAACATCCCACAAACACGGATAGTGTTGGGATTCGAACGCTGACTCGGAGCTGGTGTAATAAAGTGAACTCTATGTATTAAGTTAACACTAAGATAGATTAACTAAGTGACTAGTTATATTAATGCATTCATGTCTCATTGTATGCCAGATCCCTCCCCACTCACACCATCTAGTTGTCTTTGTCTAACCTTCTATAATGTTAAGAAATATCAGCGCTTGATTTCAGTCAAACTAGGAACTGTTCTTTGTTCAGTTGTTTCAAATGCCGTTTAAAAGAAACAGCTGAAATAACGTTTGCATTTTATAGTAGAACTTTCCTGATTAATTCATAAAGGTGTGCTACCAACTATCTGATATATTAACTCAGCTATAGATATGGTGTATCGACTTTAACAAATAAATAAGTAAGGCTATGCAATTTGTTTGGCCTCACTTTAAGTGGCTACAAGTCATGAACTTTCTGGTGACAGTCAAAAGATTGGATGAGCATCTTGACCAAAAAACCCCAAAACTCAGGTTTAGTTTGGCCTGAGACTAATGGTCTAGTTAATTAGCTATGTGCAAGCTCTTCCAATGTGGAATTGTAGTAAATTAGAATTGTAGTAAATTATATATATATATATATATATATATATATATATATATGGTACTTACTGATCCACTGGGCATCTGAAATGTAAAGGAAACACGTCCAATATTAAACTAAACATTAAACATAACAAAATACGACATAATTACGACATTCATTATCAAATACAAAATGATAATTATTTCATCGGCAACTCACTGGCAAAGGCCACGAAGGCAAAAATCATCAACAGCTTCATGGTTATTGTTCTGTTGACTTCTACACCTAGATGTGATGAATACGGCTACCTCGGGGCTCTATTTATATCATTGTATCTGTGAACTAACAGCTGATTGAGTGTAGATATGGTGGTTGTTCAAAGAAAACCAGCAATTCTACCCTCAACTGATAAATTATGAAGGATGCGACCTTAGTGAGATAAGAAGTCATTAAACCTACACATAGGAGTATACTCTGTTCTGATATTGTTTTGTATTTTTGGTAATGATTACGAATTCCAGGAATTATTGATAGAGTGTATGCACAATGTCACTACAGGAATAGTCTGGATCTGTTTATTTCAGATCTATCAGTTATGGCGAATGTTAGGAATTGGTAAACGTTATGATGTCTTACAACAATCGTCTGTCAATTAAAGCGAATTAGCGTTTGTTTCTGATTCACAAAATGTGCAGCTGGATAAACAGTTGGTAGGCAGTAGGAATGCTCAACGGGCAAGCTGGTAATATTCAGGAGATTGATATTAAAGTGTATTCAATATCCCTAACAGCACAGACGCACGGACACCCTCCCCCCACACACATAAACACGAGATAATTGATACTCCAGAAATTAGCATGATGCTTATCACAAACGAGCTGAGAGTTTATTTATTTCTACCTATTGAGAATGTGTCCTTCAACTAATCCAGTTTGAGAACAAACTGTCGATCCGGAGCCGTATATTCCCAATTCCAGGATCTACTGGACTCTTTGACAATGTAAAGTCAGTTATGTATTGTGACGACTGTAATTCTTACACTTAAATGATTGTAGCGGACTAAAGTACGCTGCTAAAACAATATAATAGGAATGCTGCCTCAGTGTTTGTTGTATATAATTTACTGTATTAGTTTCATATATCACGTTATAATAAGTTGTAATCAACGTAGAAATGTTTATCTGATTATAATTATTAACAGGACTATTGATATTGGTAGTTTATTAAGTTAATTACAAGAGCATATGTGTTTCTTTTATCAGATTCTTAGTTTGGCTTTAAATCGAACTATTAAATATCACAATCTGCATTTATTATGGAAATAGTTATTTTAATTTGTGATAACAATAATAGTTGTATATTTTCTAGCTAGATTATTATAAGGTAGATTATTATAAAATCTTTGAAATTCTCTTTGAATGAAATATATGTTCTATAATATTTTAGATTAACGTTATACGTATATATATATATATATATATATATATATATATGTACATGAGTATAATTAATTCTCCCCTCATAACTAGATACAGTCTATTGTATGCCATGCTAGTTTTAGTATCATTTCCATAAATAACATTAAAATTCGTTATTAAACTTATAGTTTATATGATAGACGATACGTGTGTGTGTGTGTGTGTGTGTGTGTGCGAGTGCGTGTGCGCGCGCACGTGCGGGTGTGTGCATGCGTGGTAATATTATGAAGTTCTAATTTTGATATCTACATCCTTGGACATGTGGTGGTCGTGCTGTGACCTTGAGCCTAATCCATGTCCTCTCTATATTATATACAATATGGTAACTTTCTCAGTAGATCGGTTATTAGACACGAGTATGTAGATTTGTTAGCTGTCTGTCAGTCAGTAGTGTAAATAGGAATGAAAAAAACAACATGTAAGTTCTTATGAATGTTCCTTTTTATCGTCATTAATAGAAACTAATTTGTGTAGATCTGGATAAACATCTTAATTAAATAAACATGTTTCCGGAAGTAATTAAACTTCAATATAGGTCAATCGGCTTCAGTTCAAACATCTACAGTCTACTTAATGGCACGTTGTTTATAGAATGATTAACTATAACTAACTATAAATATTGATGATCATGCATAATTATAAACGCTGATTAGTATATATTTTGTTTGATATTTCCATCTTTATCATTAACCTAGATGTTCATCGATAGCTAATTATTTAACAAAATAAAAAGTAGTCTTTGAGATTTTTGCAACAAAAATACTATAAAAACAAAACAAAAATAACTAATTTTACGATTTAACTGAAATAATGTTACCTTGAGAACCTGACGTTAATAATGATTTATATTTGGTTTAGGTGGAGTTTGTTCAAAATAAACACAACATTAAAATACTAATTTTTCTGTTTTTTTAAAGGGACCGTTCACCCTCAGATAATATTACATAAATATGTAATGCTTATAGCAGTAGACATAAATTTCACGATAATAACCACGAACTCTACCTGATATCATAGATATAGACAAATAATCCGTATTACTGGAGGGCCGCCATTACGGCTGAACCGGATGGGAGACTCAACGGAGAAAAGCAAGGAAAAAGGTCAAGTGCTCTGACGTCACCTGCGCCAGGCGTACACAGAGTTCACACAGACACCAGTTACAGTGTTCCCGGTTCTACTCGCGCTTCATTCGATGATTCCGCTTTCGTCGAAACAATTGGAATCATCTTTCACCTTGTAATGGTTCTTCTGACTCAAACTAATTGTCAGTTATGATGTAAATCTAGCGAGGTTACTACGTTTTGTTCTGGAATTATTCTTGGCTAAGTGATGTTTTTTTGTATGTTCTACGTATTCCCTCCATATTCTATATAGTTCCTCTTGGAGGAGTTTGACCAAACGCATTCTGACAATAAAAACTTCATGTTTTGGTTAACTTATACGAGCATGGCTGAGATCCTGCTGAGAAGGATGGCCACTGGATTCGACTCCTAGAAGCATTCGATTCGGTCCTGGCTCACAATATATGACCGCACAAATTATGTACGGTGGGGGCCAGTTTATCTTGAAGATATGAAGCTCCTGGACCAGACAGCACCAGAGGTCTACGCAGAGTTTCTTGATGGAAACTTTGGAGTGAAGAGACCCAATAGGCGATTCGGCCAATTCCCTGTGGATCAGGCAACTGAATGGATCAACAGGACAAGCAATATGCATAATGCCATCACCTGTATCACAAGAAATGACCAAGCCAGTGACAGGTTTTGTGTCAAGATAACGATGAGGAGACTGTTTACTGCCTTTCTGACACTCTATGACATGGCATGATGCTGATGATGTGAAGAAGTTTGCTACGCAACTCCGAGAATTTGATGTGTTCAGGTTATGCATGAAATCACCAGAAGAGGATGGAGACACCTACTCAGAGAACATGGACAAACCTCTGGTGTCTCTGGCAACAAAAGACACTGCACCAAGTGAGGTGGTCACTAATCTCTGAACTGACTGCAGAAAAGAGAGAGGAATGCAGGCAGTCATCACCAATGTGAAAGAAAGACTACCGGAGCGAACCATAGGTTTCTACGATGCACTAAATAAACATCAAACAAAGACCTTTGCTGACTTTTACTAAGCTAAAGTGTCTACTACACAAAGTGTAGAGAGATAAATTAAAGCTGACAGGAAGCTACTACAGCATATTCTCAATGTTGTCATTGGAGGTCGAACAGGAGAAATAGTGAATGCATTTAAGCATGAGCTGTCTCCATTCCCACAATCGTTAGCAAAGCCCGGAGGAGAGATGAACACAAGATCGGACTTGATCAGCATCTTGATGGCTGGACGTCACACTCCTGATGTTCCAGATGTTGACATGAAGACCTGTGTGCTGATTGATGGGCACGCACTGATCCAGTTCCTTGTTAAACCCCATGGATGCCAGATATTTGCCGACCTAACTAGTATATTCATGCAAATTACAATACGTTACTGTTGAAGAACACATAACCAGATTTGATGTTATGTTTGATCGCTATATAAGAGAGGATTCAATCAAGACACTGGCACGATCAAAGAGAAGCCAATTTGCAAGCTTATTGAATAACCACATGTCCCACTCGTACAGATATGGAGCACCTTCGTTGCCTTAGATGAAGACGGTTCTGATCGGACGTCATCATGATAAAAGGCAAATACCTACCAGAGCGATATGAGGTGGTGACTGGAGGCGGATTCATCAATGCTACAGATGCAAAGTCAACGAGAAGAAATCAAACCAAGATTTCAGGTTGATGAGGTTAATCCTGCATGCATGTGAAGCAGCTGATAGGGGATATGAACGAGTACTGGTCATCTGTAGATACACAGATGTCCTGCTGCTTCTGGTGCACTTCATGTCTGTAGTTGAAATATGGATGATCACTGGGACAGCCAAGAAGCACAAATGTTACCAAGTACATGAAGTATCTCAGCGACTTACACAACCTGTGATGGACAACCTATTCAGCTTCCATGCACTGACAGGCTGTGACACTACTTCAGCCTTTAATGGTCATTGGAAGAAGTCCTGCTGGAAAATATTCCAGAAGCACCCACTTCTTGTCATCGAAGTTGGTCATGATGGAGAGCTCGCACCAGTTGAAGAGTTTGTGTGTCACCTATATGGCACACCGGAACAGCCAACCACCAATCATGCCAGACTGCAGCTATTAGATAAGGCCAAGAAGGGTCTGGATATGTTGCCTCAAATTAGTAGAGATGTCCTGAAACTTCATGCAGCACGTGCCAACTACCAGACAAAGATCCGGTTGCAAGCAAACAAAGAGTACATGGATGTTCACCCCCCAGTTGCCACCACAGCCTGGAAGAAGGAAGCAGTCCCTGACAGCAGTCTGGACAAGTCTCCTCCATCCCAGAACAGGTGACATGCAGCTGCAAGTCAAAGTGAAAGACTGCCCGATGTTCCTGCTCCAAGACGAATATGCAGTGGACTACAGCATGTGGATGTGATGTAGTTTATTGCTGTAACCCAGCTGGACAATATACATATTTATGCTATGCCCTTTACTGTACCCTAGTTAAATATGCATAGACAACTGTGTTAAATATCTGCAAAAAGATACAAAGAAACGCCAATATCACTCACATCCAATGAATCTCAGCAAAGTTATGTCCAAAAGTGCAAAATTGGCTGCCATCTTGGAAAAGTGGCCGCCATCTTGAATTTTCAATTGTTCACTGATCTGGATTTGAAGAATGACTCAAAATATTTTTGTGCCAATTATTATGCTTCTGCTGCAATTATAAACTACTTAGACAAATAAACTTGTGAAAACGGTATTTTTTACTTTGGTGACCTTTATGACCTTGGAAATGACCTTGAAACTCAACATTGACAACGACATCCACCCTCATCATTTTTGTCATCCTATGAATAATCGATTCCACATTAACAAACAATGCTGTTACAATTTTGTTTTGAGGTTTTGGTCTCCTGCCTAGAAGGTCAAGTCAAACGTTCGGCGAACAATGACAATCTCAAGTATTATGGGAATAAATACTCGAATTTGCTGAAATTGTTTTTAAATTTTCAACAAGCATGCTCTTAGAATCCAGCAACATAAATTGGCTTAGCTGCATGTTGAATATATCGGATAACTTAGGAGCATGGAACTGTTATTGGATACCATATTCCGAAGATTAATTGTGCCCATAGACTAGACATCGTCTGAATAATGAACTATTTAAAATAAAAGACGTGCGTTTCCGGATTTGCCATAACGTAATTTTCAAATTAGAATAGCTTTATTTGAGTACATAATATAGGCCTAACGATTCCAACTGGACGTTAACTCGGTGATTTTGATATCAATATGGAAGCTGGTCTTTCTCTATGGCAATCACTGAATGGTTCCAAATACTACAAATGTCAATATTGATCAATTGAATACAGTATAAGGATATCTCGTGGTATAACAAAATCGGTTTTTGACATTTGATTGGCAGCTAATTTTAGACTGGAAAACTATTCGATTCGGAAATCATTTATGGGGATCAAGAGGGATGTTCTTCATACTGAATTTAAGATTTGTAATACACTTAATGTCACATTCACCACCTTTCGTCTACATTAATCGTAATAAATTACTAAGTGCATTCACTGCTTCTGAAACTGTGGTTCAGTTGTTGTCGGAAAATCACAAGAAAATGGCGGGTTCCAGGTCTCTGCGTGTTTTGCTGTTCATCGTCGTTTTGATGTTTGTTCATTAGACGTATCTACCGAAATAAACTGTTTATTTTGTTGAAGGGAATGTCGCCATAGTTCTAGGTTTAACATCACATCCCCGCAGAACAACAAAATTATCGGTTATTTATTTGTTGACTGGCTTTGGGGTGAAAATAATGATTATAATAATAATTATAATAATATACTAATAATAACAACAACACTTCCATAGCGCCATTATCCTCAAAAAGAATCAAGCTCAACGGCGGACCTAGTACAGGTGTTGGGCAAACTCATAGTCCGGATACGATGCAAAGTTCATCAACAAATGATCAGACGGGGTGAAACCTTAGGAAGGAAAAGCGAGTCTGTAAAGGTGAGTTTTCAAATGGTGACGGAAAGAAACTACGCTATTTGATGACTAAACTTATTCAGAGAGTGAATGCCAAGGAGTAGGGACAGCAACTGAAAAAGCACCAATCCCAGCATGATGATGTTACAGAACTTCTAACTTCTGAGTTATTGATAAAGTGGCTTGATTACTTTTACGAGATTCCATTTTAATGATAGACACTAGTTTGCTTATGATATGATAGTGCACAGATAGAACAATTTGATTAACGAATCATAATGATATGAATAAACTGGTAATATTTAAAGGATTTTCAAATAATACAAATTGGGTAATGATCGCGCAATTCAACAAATCTATTCAATAATCGTATGATCCGTTTATCTATCAAATGTGTGTTTGGTTTGGGGGATAATTGGAATCCATTGAGTGACACCTGAAATTCTATGTGACAACGAAACATCTGAAAAATATCGCCGATATTAGGGTATATTCGTGGTATTCGTGGAAATGGCTTTGTGTATTTAGTTTAGTAATTACTTTTACCGAATAATTTTACCTGGCGTGCGATTGGCGAAATATCGAGGTAAATGGCAGTTTGGGACCTGTTATTTCTTGGCGGTATAACGTGCAACGAGGGGCTTTGAAGGGGGGGGGGGTCTTATAATGGATGGAAATCTGTCTTGTCGGTGATAAAGGAGAATGGCGTTATAGAGTGACATAAAATAGGGGTGCACTATATATATATATATATATATATATATATATATATATATATATAACCTATCTTAAGAGACCATCCTTCGGACTATATTAGGCGGTTGTTAAAGACGGCTGATCCTTTAAAATGGAATCTGAACTGTGAGAGAACACAAGAGAAATTTACACGTATTTTGGATTTTTATCAGGTTAACACATTCGAACAATTTGAACCTCTCCCATGTTAAAATGTCAAGTTCTTCATTTGATGATCACAACCAGACACGTTTACAGTTGTGACTGGTCTCCCTCAATCTGATATGAATCAAGGAATTCCGCTTTTCGCTTCAAAACCATTTGCACTCGAGTTTTATTAAAACCAAACATTTCAGCCAAATCACGCTCACTAACACTGGCCCACCGTCCTAGTTATAGAACTTAATTTTTTTCTTTCAATGCCAATATTTTCCTCCCAATTGTGATGTGGTAGAATCCATTGTCATATGATCAATATTATGTTGTATTTTGAAACAGCAACGCACTAACCGAGGACTTTTGGTCGTGACTAGGAATCTCTGACTTATGATTGGTCAGCGAACGTCATATTGAAACATTTAATGGCGCCTCAAATATGGGGCCGTGGAAAGACCACGGTCACTAAAGAGAAGTTAATTTCCACTGGAAAAGAATCATTGGGTCAAAACAGGTGGTTATTTAATACTGTTTTACTGGATGCTTATGGGTAAATTGGGGAACCACTTTCTTGTGGTCTTTTAAGACGGATAGTCCCTTAAGAGAGGTGGTCGTAGGTGCAAGGTTTAGCGTGTATGTAATAACATTATTTGGAAACATAAACGATTTGTAGACGTATCTGTTCTTCCCATTGTTCATGTACATTGTTGTCACACAGTCCAGGTCATGACTCGAATACGTCCATCAAGTATTCCGTTCAGATCGCGTTTGCTTCAAATCAATGATTCATCAGGGATCACTTATACTGACATCGATGTGATAATTGATAGACATTGGCTGAAAGGAATTTATTATGATACGAAATAACCAATATGGTTGGTGTTCCCCTTGAAAGTAATCAAAGCCATCTTCTTCCATTTATATAAACACAATTAGCCCATCAAAAGTAATTCATGTGAAGGCTTAGCATCTAGTTCTATGTTGTTTTTCTTATATTATCTTCCATTAATTTGGTAAGTAAATATTTCTACTTTATTTTCAAGATGCCGAGTTCTTGAAGCTGCTACAGATAACCTTCTATCAACAGAAATATGATAAAATTAAAATAATATAAACTACATACCTTGATTTGTTTTATTTGCAGGTGCTATTTATAAAGTGATACAAACACCCACGTACACACACACACACACACACACACACACACACACACACACACACACACAAACACAGCTAAAACACACATACGTACATACACACACATACACACCCACACCCACACACATACATACATACTCATACATACACACACATACACACAGAGAGAGACAGAGACAGACACACACACACACACACACACATATATATATATATATATATATATAATTCGAATGTTGAATCTTTTGCCAGTTACCCAGGAATCCAGGACTAAGTATTTGTGTATTCATTCAGCTGCTCTACATAGTTGCTGTGTACGAAAATTAATTTCTTACCATCGTTTCGAATATTAATATTAGTTCATATTGCACCGTCATCGCATTCTCGGAATATTGTGATTATCCGACGACGGGATCCACCCAAAAAGTCGGACAACTGTAGCTGCTGTAACCCGCCACCGAAGTACCTCGCGCAGACTTAATTTAACTCAGTTACGTTCAGCGCTCAGATCTCACTCACGAAGGACAACAATCACCGGAAAAGTTCACATGACATATTGATCATCTTCTGGTACAATTGTCGATTATTAACATTTCATCAAATGTACCCGTTATTTATAATGCCAGTGTAATGTTTTATTCGAATTCTCGACATCCTTGCATCTCGTCTTGGGAATCAAAGGTCAAAGACAACCTTTTCCCTATTCGTTTCTTGCTTCTCGTTCTCTTCATTGAAACACTTCCCAAGGAAGGAATGTTTACGAGTGATGGAAATGTTTGTATCTTGCTGCTGCCAGAAGAACAACCAACGCCGAGTGGGTTGGTTCTTTCTGGGGAAGGCTTTGTCGATCCCAAAAGGAAAAAAGTCGTCATTTCTCCTTTACCCTGGAATATAAATAATTAGAAATGTCATGGAATTCTAGAAACGAAGATGCAGCTGTTCTTCTAATATTTACATTAGCCATATAATCGTATTGTTAGCAAATGTAAATTGGATTATATTTCCAACCTTCACTTGAATATTGCCTCTCAGCTGTAGCTGATAACATCCGACTTTTTCCAATAGTACATGCGAGTACTGAGATACTTGAATATACATTGGAATGGATGTACTTTCCATCCTTGATGCTGTGTTTACTGTGTCTCCAAATAAACAATATCGCGGCATCTTTATCCCAACAATTCCCGCCACTACAGCACCTGTATGTATACCTGTGTGTAACAAAGTATATTGTGATATGAACCATGATTAGATAGAGTAATCATTTGTCTAAAACGTTTGTTATTTCTCGCTCTCTTTCTCTCTGTCCGTCCGTCAGTCCATCCATCCATCCAACTATCAATCTATCCATCTATATATCTATCTATATATCTGTCTATCTATCTATATATTTATCTATTTATATATCTTATCTATATTATATTTATTTCTATCTATCCGTCTCTCTGTACCTCTCTCTACCCCCCTCTCTTATCTCACCTATATATCTCATCTATCTATCTCATCTATCTATCTAATCTATCTTTCTATCTATATCTGTCTATCTATATCTATCTATATATAAGGTTGGCGGGAAATATAACCGGCTCTCGATGTAATGGCACCGGAATATTTCTCGGATAGTTCAGCTATTAGATAAGTTACACCAGTGAAACTGTTGTATTTTGCATATTATGTAATATAGATTTAATTTATATTAATATAAATTGATTATATTTAGCTATTTTGTATTTCTTCTATTTTCTTTTTAACTGTTCATTTGACGCCCTATATTATCGCCCGCTCCAGTGTTTCCCATAAGAACTCGGTTTTTGCTTGTGTATGTTTTGTTTTATATATTTTAATTTTTAATTTTTCACTTATTTTATTTCTATAATTATAATGATTTATACTAGAGATAAGTTGCTTGCCTTACGACTCTATGGTGGTAATACCATTTGTTTAGCGATGCGCCCACGTAGTGGAAAACATCCAAAGCAGATTGGGTCTGATTCAAGTAATTTGATTTCTGTGCCAATAACACCATATAATGGCACACCTGTACAAAATGTAAGTATTGGTCTTACAAATTGTCAGTCGATCTGTAATAAATGAAATGAAATATCTGATGTTGTTAAGGATATGGATCTTGATGCTCTTGTCATTACAGAGACTTGGCTGACTGGTAATGTTTCAGACCAGAAAATTGTTGGTGATGTGACTCCAGCTGGATATTCATTTCATCATGCAGCTCGGATTCACAAGAAAGGTGGAGCAGTCAGCATTCTTCTCCGTGTTTCTTTGAAGTGTGAATCCCATTTGCAGCAGATTTCTTCAAGGAATATTCGGGATCTGTTGATCTTAGGCGATTTCAATATACATTGGGATTGCCAGAGGAATGCAGATACCAAACAACTGGCTGACATTCTTAGATCTGCCAATCGCAGGCAGCACGTCCAAGAAAGAACACACAGACATGGTCACATCTTAGATCTTGTCATCTCTCATGATGAAGACAATTTGATTAAAGGTGTGTCTGTGTCTTCCATGCTGTCTGATCATTTCCTTATTAACAGTAATGTATCTTTACAGAAACAATCTGTTTCAGCAAAAGTTATTTCATAAAGAAGATATAAGTCAATTGACAAGGAGGCTTTTTTGCTGATCTGTATTGGATCCACCAGATGATGTGGATCATCTGGTGGATCTCTATGATAGTATATTGAGAGACATTGGAGATGAACATGCACCTTTAAGGAAATGCCAAGCAGACCAATGCTTCTATGGTACAATAAGAACATACAGCTGCAAAGAGACACAGAAGGTATTGTGAGCAGCTGTGGATCAGGAGCAGTTTGTGTGTTCATTTTGAAATGTTCAAGATCAGTACAATTCTTGTTAAAATACCCTTGCCTCTGCTAAATCTGAATATTATAATAAAAAGATCAAAGCATCCAAGGGAAATCAAAGGACTGTTTTCAGTGTTGTGAATAAAGTATTACATAAAAGTCAAACTGTCCTTCCAAATAATATCAACTCAGATAAATATATGGCCCATTGTTTTAATAACTTCTTCTGTCAAAAAATATTAAATATACATAGTGGGTTCCAGTCCAGCACCTTATCACAGGGTAAGTCATTGGTAGAAGAGTCCTGCATATCCATGATGGATACATTTGAGCCTTTTACAGAGACTGATATGGGACAGTTGCTGAAAAAGTCATCTAATGCTTTCTGTGCAGTTGACCCTGCCTACATGGCTTGTGAAAGATTGTCTGGATGTTCTGATAAACCCAATTACAAATATAGTTAATAAATCATTATCTCTGGGTATTTTCCCAATATCCATGAAAGCTGCCGTTGTAAAACCATTAATAAAAAACCAAACTATGGACTGTAATATTCTAAACAATTACAGACCTGTTTCAAATCTTACATTTTTAGCTAAAGTTATAGAAAAGGCACTTGCTTTCCATCTAAACAAATATTTAATCAATAATAACCTTAATGAATCACTACAGTCTGCCTATAAAAGTGGTCACAGCACTGAAACAGCCTTGGTTCGAGTGAAAAATGATATTATGACGTCAATTGATCAAGGTAAGCCAGTAATACCTGTTCTTCTGGACCTGTCTGCTGCATTTGATACAGTTGACCATAATGTACTTTTCTCTAGGTTAAATGACTGTTTGGTCTGTCAGGTAAAGTACTTGAATGGATTAGACCCTATCTGGCACAACACTCCCAGAGATTGTCTGTTCATCGTATTTTATCTGATATTCAGTTTTTGCTATCTGGTGTACCACAATGTATACCCGTCCTCTTGGGATCATTGAGCAGCGATATGGGGTTAAATATCACTTGTAAGCTGATGACACACAGCTGTATATATCACTGGATCCTGACAATGAGTTAAATGTCTCCTCTTCCTCGAAGAATTTAGAACGTTGTATTGCTATGGATGACTAAAAATCTTCTAAAACTAAATGATACTAAAACAAATATTTTATATTTGGCATCACCACATTGTGTTAAATCCCTAAAGACATGGCATTACAGATGGGTGCATCTTCAATTACCCCTAATGGGTCAGTAAGAAATCTAGGGGTTATTTTTGACCAATGTATTAACATGCATGAACATGTCACATCAGCATGCCGAGCTGCCTACTACCATCTTAAGAACATCCACTGTTTAAAACCATTCTTGACACAAGAAGCACTTGTAACTGTAGTTCATGCCTTTGTTACATCTCGTATAGACTATTGTAACTCCCTGTTATATGGCATATCTGCTTATAACATTAATCGCCTTCAGCGAATTCAGAATAGTGCAGCTCGCATTGTAACAAATACTAGAAAATATGATCATATCACGCCAATTCCTCAAAAACTACATTGGCTACCTGTTAGACAGCGTATCCATTTCAAGATTTTGTTAATAAATCTATTAATGATATGGCGCCAAAATACCTGTGTGAACTGGTTTCCATTAGAAAGTCATCCCGAAAACTCAGGTCATCCAGTCAGATACTATTGCAGGTGCCAGTGTCTCGGCTCAAGTCATGTGGTGATTGTCCATTTAGTGTTGCAGCACCCACTTTGTTGAATACCTTGCCGGCAAATATTAGAAATGCGTCGTCTCTTGAAACTTTTAAGTCTCTTCTAAAAACACACCTATTTAAGGTCGCTTTCACAGATAAATAATTATTATATTTTAAATCATAACAGCGTTTTTACAGACATTATTTGGGGTATTATTATATTACATATTATTTGTACAGCGCCTTTGAATGGCTCCTGCTAGTAAGGGCGCTTTATTAAATATACATTATTATTATTATTATTATTATTATCTATCACTCTATCTATCTAGCTATCAATCACTCTGTATATCTATCTATCACTCTGTTTATTTATATATCACTCTCTCTATCTATCCATCCATCCATCCATCCATCCATATATATATATATATATATATATATATATATATATCTTTACCCATATTGGATTAAATATTGAAGACCAGGAATTGTAAACTAAAGATAATAATTATCACGGGAGAGGAAAAAACAAATAATTATTGATATAAATTAAGTCCGTAACCTTTATTTATTAGAAACATCAAAATCGTTCACATTCTGAAATAAGTTCATATGGAAATAAACCATTAGAACGGTAAAACTTTCTGATATGATATGTAGACATAACCTGTCAATTAACAATATTATCAGTATATTTCTTGACACTAACGTTATGATCTTTATTAGGAACACAACATTCTTTATGGACATGGATCTGTTACACGTCACAAATAGTCGAAATGACGTCGGCGGCTCAGAACGTAAAAGTTCCCGAAGGAAGCTGGATCGTACAACTATCCGAAATCCACTCGTTTAATTGAACTATCCACATAACGGAAAGATACTAGACCCTCGGAAATAATCGTACCTAAACTTATAGATCATTGAAGGCAACGCTCTAAGTTGAATTCCGGAGCGCCTCCGTGGTCTAGTTGGTAGTGCTTTGGACCACAGATCCCTACTACCAGAGTTCGAAACTCGACGTGAGCATATCTGAAGGGTGTTTAATCTTAGATTTCGCTTCATTATCTTTGGAGGTCGCTCGGCGCATTTATCCTGCCGTGTGCACAAACGTGGCAGTAAAAGATCAATCATCATCTTCATCGTCGAAGTTGAATTCCGGTTGGTTACCAAATATTTAAGTTAACTTGAGAAAACTTGCCATCAAATTTATAATTATATGAATAGGTGAAGATGACCCCCTCATAGTCAATTCATTGATGTAGTGAGAGGATTGTCTGTCTTAGTGTCTCACCCAAGTGTCGGATAGATCAGTGGTTAGAGAGGGAGCAGAATAATATGGACTAATGATGAGGTAATCCTAACATAAACTTTGAGTGCTTGTTGTAACCTTCGATATTAGGCTTTATTTAACTTAAAAAGGTTGGTAGACATCACAAGGCTCTAGTTAAGGTGAAGGTCATCCAGTGGATGGCGTTAATGTTTACACAACTGTCAGAACCGTACAGGGTGAAGATACAAGTCATCACCAACCATATCAGGATGGTGGTTTGACTTCACGAGGACAACGTCGAGGTGCCGGTATTGGAGACGGTGAGCATGGTTCAGGACATGGACGAACATCAGATGCAAGGGTTGGCTTGCTTACTTCAACGATTTTACTGGGAGCTACTTGTGAATACTGTTCAACATCCATTGGTACAGATGGGCAGGGAGCAAGGTCACGAAGAGAAACTGTGGATTCACGACCATCCATGCACCGAACATTTGCATAAGTCGGATTGACACGTTGTAGCTCTACCTGGTCCACAAGAGGGTCATTTTTGCTTGTTCGGACAAATCTCTGGAGCAGAACCGGTCCCGGGGAATGCAGCCATGGATGAGCGACGCTGGAAACCAAAGAATACTTCATGTAGTGTGGTGTTTGTTGATGTTGAGAGGAGCGATCGGATGGAATGCAGAGCATCTGGAAGTACAACTTCCCATTGGGAGTCAGACAAATTATTGGACCTGAGAGAGAGAGAGAGAGACAAACAGTTTTCCAGATGATACCATTGTATCTTTCCACCTGCCCATTACCGATGGGGTGGTAGGATTTGCTTGTCGCTATCCCTCGTTGAGACAGGTATTCCTTAAGTTCTTGTGAAAGAAAGGATGTACTACGGTCACAGTGAATATAGCTAGGCATGCCGTACAGAGTAAATATTTGATAAAAGCACTTTATCACCGTTGATGAGTGCATGTTTGCGCATGGAAATGCAAAAAGAAAACGTAAATACTCATCCACCACTGTGAGTATGTATGCATTCCCTGGTGTTGTAGGCAGCGGCCCTTTGAAGTCAATACTGAGTCGCTCCATTGGCTGCATAGCCTTTATCAGGGTCCCGGGAGTTGGGTGATAGAACTGTGAATAATGGAGTTCACTACCTTGGAGTGTTCTTGACATGAATGTAACAGGTCGTCCGCATTGATTTAGTGTTGCAGAGACACAAACCTCTGATGCATCACATTTGACAACAAATGGTTGGCTTTCATCTATGGAGTGCAGTGTAGCTCTCTCAAGTTCCTTCTTGAGTAACTCAAAGGCAGATAGAGCAGATTTATCCAGTGAGAAGCATGTAGCATTCACAAGAGGCTGTATTTTGTCAGAGAAGTTTTGTATTCACAAATATGTTCACCACTCTACGGAGAGAGCCAATGTTTGTTGGAGGAGGATATTCCTGGAGAGGGCGAAGTCGTTCCTGATCTGGTTTGATGATACCATCACCTATACAGTAAGCAAGGATGTTAATAGATGCCTTGGATTCCACGGACTTGGTTTCATTCAGGGTAAGATTTCTCCGCTGAATTGCTTCATTGAATTTCTTCGCATTTTCATCATGTTCCTGTTGGTTACGACCTGCTACTGTAATGTTGTCCAGATATGGGAAGGTGTCTTTGAGACCTTCCTCGTCAACTATCCTGTCCATTGCTCACTGGAACACAGCAACTCCATTGGTCATGCCAAAAGGTATACGACAGAACTGGTAGAGTCTCCCATTGGCTTCAAAACCTGTATACTTGCGATCTGATTCTTTTATTGGCACCTGGTGGTAAGCACTTTTGAGGTCACATGTTGAGTAAAGTTTGTAGACTGCCAGATTATTTACCATATCGTCGATTCGAGGAAGAGGGTAAGCATCAATGTCTGTGTATTGATTGATGGTCTGAGAATAGTCTATTCAAAGTCTCTTTTTGTGTCGATTCAATGGGTCTTTTGCCACAACCACTTGTGCACGCCAAGGCGATGAACTAATCTGAATGATATCCTGGGAGAGAAGCTTGGTAACTTCTTGGTGTATAAAATCCTGGTCATCTTTGCTGAAACGCCTGGATTTACTAGCAATAGGCTTGCAATCAGAAAGTAGATTTAAGAATAGAGACGGCTCGTCGATTGTAGCTGCAGTGACGGCACAGATTGGTGCGGAATTTAGAATTATCAACGCGGGTTTACTTCCTCCAAATTCAATGGTGAGTCGCTTGTGTTCTTTTTGGAAGTCATGGCCGAGGATGATGTCAATACAAAGCTCTTTGAGAACACCAAGGCGTGTGGATTTGTAGACACGGTGATTGAGGTTGATGTCTGCAAAACAGTGGCCAATGACGTGTGTCTTCAGAGAAGTGAGAGCCATAGAAATAGCTTGTGTCGACGGGTGAATCTTCAGTTTCAGTTTTTCTGCCACTGCTTGACTTATGAAGCTATCAGAACTTCCGGAGTCAATGAGTGCTGACAGTGTAGTTCCATAGACAGAGACATTCACAGAAGACTGTGACAGACTTTCTGGACATGCAGCTGTGATGGAGCAAATGGTAAGGTGAGAATATTGCATCTGTTGTACTCGCATTGGCTTTAGACATGCATACCTTTCCAAAATGTCCCCTTTTCCCACAATTGCTACATACTGCATTATGTGCTGGGCAATTTCTCCTATTGTGAATGGAATCACCGCAGAAATAGCATTTCTTCTTAGGCGCATATGTCGCAGCAAGAGAATGATCACTCTGTATATGATCTTCAGTATGCTGATCTGTTGGAGAACTTGGCACTGCTGCAGTTACAGGAATGCTGACATGGCTTCAGAGTTTTTCTGTGCCAAATCTAAGGAGTTCGCTTGATCAAAGTCAGTTTTGAGGTCAAGTTGAGTGTTCTCCAGAAGACGTTGCTGAATTGGTGGATATGCTATTCCGTTGATGAAGGAATCACGGACCAGTTCCTCACGGTATTGTTCAGCAGTAACATTTTTGAGATTGCAGTCCTTGCTGAGCTTCCGAAGTTCTTGGAGGAATTCAGTGAGAGTTTCACTCGCTTTTTGTCTTCTGGTTGCGAGTAAGTGACGAGCAAATATTTCATTTGGAGTTTTGATGTACAGGTGCGTTAGAGGCTCTATTGCAGCATCTTAGTCAGCACAGTCTTCGACATAGTCGTACACATGGTGTGACACAAAGTTGATGAGAGTTCTGAACTTGTTTGGAGCATGCTCACCACATTCATCGATAACATTTTGAAGGTCCTGTGCCAATGGCAGCCGAGGGAGAGTTCTGATCCAGGTCGAGGCGGGCTGGTTTCAGAAGAAGTGTCCATGTTGAGTATCTATGTTTATTAAGTTGAACTGTACATTAACCGCGTCTGATCCGATTATGGACGCAAAGCGCTAGTTCTGGCTACGAATCTCCGTGTTCACAGGGAGATAGATCCCTTGCAGTGTTGTAATTGGTAGCTCGGTGGTTAGAGCGCTGCTCTGTAATCCTCTAGGTTCTGGGTTCGATTTCGGTTCTTAGAGGCTAAATATCTCGACTCAACCAAAGAAGCTGCCTCCTGAGCAAATGTCCCGGGTGAGATTAATGGTGAAGCTAACATCCTCCCCCCACTTACTCATCAGTAGGACAATATCATTGTTGTTGTTGTTGTTGTTGAAGAAGTGATGTCCGAATATAACACAGTCGAAGTACGGCAATATATCAGATGAAAGTAAACATTTATGGGGAGCATTCTCATTGTTTTAGGTTTTATATTAGAACGTACACTTTGTGTCTTCCCATTAGTCTACTATTGACGTTAAGGATTACTCCGTTACTCTCACTGACTTAAAAGAAACCTAGACCGAACACGGCCGCCGATTTTATGGCAAACAGGTCCCAACTTCCGGTCGTGGAAATAGGAACGCAGACTGCAAAATCAGGTTTATAAACGTGGTGAATTATTATTGTGTCGATGGTTGCATAAGCCGTGGGAGTACAATTAATACAAACGGGATATATTTTCATCGGTAAGTATAAGGAACACATTTAATATAACAGTTAAAGCGTTGTGTTTGTTTGGCGGGAAATTAAGCTTAACTATTATTATATTTAGCCTGTTCGACAACCCCCGGCCTATCGCTGACATTTGATGCCGACTAAACTAGATCTACGGACTTGCATAAAACGACATTTACATATTTCATGGCATATAATAGGACAGGAATAACACAGATTGTCTGCACACAAAAATTATAATGCACACATTACAATAAATGTCCGTATTCAAAGGTTCAAAACTCAAAGCGCAGCCACTTCAACGTTGCCCTTTCCCTCTACCGGAAGTCAGCCCTATTTGGCCATGGCGGCCCATTCAAACACCACTGACTGCTCGTTCTAGTTTTCTTTTAGGTCAATGGTTACTCTGTTTTGTTCTATGAAGTAATAATTATATGTCTTTAAAGTGCTGTATTTTCGCTGAGACACAATACACTTGACAATGTACCCTAGTATAATAATAAACTACTCGTTAGATTCGGTTTATTTTTAAAGACAGTGTACTCTAGTATAAGAAGAAACTGATCGTTAGTTTCGGTTTATCTTTAAAGACAGTGTACTCTAGTATAAGAAGTAACTGCTCGTTAGTTTCGGTTTATTTTTAAAGACAGTGTACTCTAGTATAACAAGAAACTGATCTTTAGTTTCGGTTTATTTTTAAAGACAGTGTACTCTAGTATAAGAAGTAACTGTTCGTTAGTTTCGGTTTATTTTTAAAGACAGTGTACTCTAGTATAACAAGAAACTGATCGTTAGTTTCGGTTTATTTTTAAAGACTGTGTACTCTAGTATAAGAAGTAACTGTTCGTTAGTTTCGGTTTATTTTTAAAGACAGTGTACTCTAGTATAACAAGAAACTGATCGTTAGTTTCGGTTTATTTTTAAAGACAGTGTACTCTAGTATAAGAAGTAACTGTTCGTTAGTTTCGGTTTATTTTTAAAGCCAGTGTACTCTAGCATAACAAGTAACTGATCTTTAGTTTCGGTTTATTTTTAAAGTACAGTGTACTCTAGTATAACAAGAAACTGATCGTTAGTTTCGGTTTATTTTTAAAGACAGTGTACTCTAGTATAAGAAGTAACTGTTCGTTAGTTTCGGTTTATTTTTAAAGCCAGTGTACTCTAGCATAACAAGTAACTGATCTTTAGTTTCGGTTTATTTTTAAAGTACAGTGTACTCTAGTATAAGAAGAAACTGATCGTTAGTTTCGGTTTATTTTTAAAGCCAGTGTACTCTAGTATAACAAGACACTGATCGTTAGTTTCGGTTTATTTTTAAAGCCAGTGTACTCTAGTATAAGAAGTAACTGTTCGTTAGTTTCGGTTTATTTTTAAAGACAGTGTACTCTAGTATAAGAAGTAACTGTTCGTTAGTTTCGGTTTATTTTTAAAGCCAGTGTACTCTAGCATAACAAGTAACTGATCGTTAGTTTCGGTTTATTTTTAAAGTACAGTGTACTCTAGTATAACAAGAAACTGATCGTTAGTTTCGGTTTATTTTTAAAGACAGTGTACTCTAGTATAAGAAGTAACTGTTCGTTAGTTTCGGTTTATTTTTAAAGCCAGTGTACTCTAGTATAACAAGAACTGATCTTTAGTTTCGGTTTATTTTTAAAGACAGTGTACTCTAGTATAAGAAGTAACTGTTCGTTAGTTTCGGTTTATTTTTAAAGACAGTGTACTCTAGTATAAGAAGTAACTGTTCGTTAGTTTCGGTTTATTTTTAAAGCCAGTGTACTCTAGCATAACAAGTAACTGATCTTTAGTTTCGGTTTATTTTTAAAGTACAGTGTACTCTAGTATAACAAGAAACTGATCGTTAGTTTCGGTTTATTTTTAAAGACAGTGTATTCTAGTATAAGAAGTAACTGATCGTTAGTTTCGGTTTATTTTTAAAGACTGTGTACTCTAGTATAAGAAGTAACTGATCGTTAGTTTCGGTTTATTTTTAAAGACAGTGTACTCTAGTATAAGAAGAAACTGATCGTTAGTTTCGGTTTATTTTTAAAGACAGTGTACTCTAGTATAACAAGAAACTGATCTTAGGTTTTAAGGACAGTGTACTCTAGTATAAGAAGTAACTGATCGTTAGTTTCGGTTTATTTTTAAAGACAGTGTACTCTAGCATAAGAAGAAACTGATCGTTAGTTTCGGTTTATTTTTAAAGATAGTGTACTCTAGTTTAAGAAGAAACTGATCGTTAGTTTCGGTTTATTTTTAAAGTACAGTGTACTCTAGTATAAGAAGTAACTGTTCGTTAGTTTCGGTTTATTTTTAAAGACAGTGTACTCTAGTATAAGAAGTAACTGTTCGTTAGTTTCGGTTTATTTTTAAAGCCAGTGTACTCTAGCATAACAAGTAACTGTTCGTTAGTTTCGGTTTATTTTTAAAGTACAGTGTACTCTAGTATAACAAGAAACTGATCGTTAGTTTCGGTTTATTTTTAAAGACAGTGTATTCTAGTATAACAAGAAACTGATCGTTAGTTTCGGTTTATTTTTAAAGACTGTGTACTCTAGTATAAGAAGTAACTGATCGTTAGTTTCGGTTTATTTTTAAAGACAGTGTACTCTAGTATAACACGAAACTGATCATTAGTTTCGGTTTATTTTTAAAGACAGTGTACTCTAGTATAACAAGAAACTGATCGTTAGTTTCGGTTTATTTTTAAAGACAGTGTACTCTAGTATAAGAAGAAACTGATCGTTAGTTTCGGTTTATTTTTAAAGACAGTGTACTCTAGTATAAGAAGTAACTGTTCGTTAGTTTCGGTTTATTTTTAAAGATAGTGTACTCTAGTTTAAGAAGAAACTGATCTTTAGTTTCGGTTTATTTTTAAAGACAGTGTACTCTAGTATAAGAAGTAACTGTTCGTTAGTTTCGGTTTATTTTTAAAGACAGTGTACTCTAGTATAAGAATAACTGTTCGTTAGTTTCGGTTTATTTTTAAAGCCAGTGTACTCTAGTTTAAGAAGTAACTGATCGTTAGTTTCGGTTTATTTTTAAGGACAGTGTACTCTAGTATAAGAAGTAACTGTTCGTTAGTTTCGGTTTATTTTAAAGACAGTGTACTCTAGTATAAGAAGAAACTGATCGTTAGTTTCGGTTTATTTTTAAAGACAGTGTACTCTAGTTTAAGAAGAAACTGATCGTTAGTTTCGGTTTATTTTTAAAGACAAACATATTTACGTCGATACGTTTAAACTGGTCTTTGGTGTTTGATGAAACTTAGCCAGAACATCTGACTGTTTATTTATTTATTCAATTTATCATTTCTTCAATATAAACAATACGCTTCTGATGTACTCTTTCCAATGGCATGGAATAAATCAAAATTAAATTAAATTAAAATCTAAAGTTACCCTGAAGATGTTTGCGCGATATGGTTAACATTATACATATTCACAAAATGGAAAAGTAACAAGCCGGGTGCTGTTTTTAAGAATAAAAACGAAAGTAAAGTGACTCAAGAAATTATTTTGGAAAAACCAACTGGACTTGGCTGTAATACAAAACTGATCGTCTTCTATCAAAGGCAAAGGATAACAGTATTTCTCAGATTTTAAATGAAGATTAACATAGGAGTCGTTTAAAACATTCTGTGTCTGTGTCATAGGTGAACGAATTAAAGAACGAATTATGTTTTCCTCATTTCTTGTCATCACAAAGCAGGATTGACTCGATAATAATCCGACTTATATTAAGGTCAAATTGGGATTAAAACAATATTTACTTTTGTTATTATTAGATATTCATAAATTAGCCATTACGCATGTTCTCGATGTCGTGACTGTCTACAAATTTGTCACTATCAATTATTATTATTATTATTATTATTAGCCAATAATCTAATTTTCTTAGATCTTTCTTTCGTTGGTTCAACAAAGGTCAGATTGTTTTAGAAGACAGTTCTTACCTCACTGCCAAGTTTATTATTTACTAAGAATCACTCTCACTTCCTGTCATCAGACAGATTAAAAAAAATTTTGTAAAGGGCTAATTAATTCGTAAATATTTCTCTAAAATTCAATATCTTCGGCCCATTAAAAGGCCAGTTTCAGCTTTAAAACAGGAATATCTAGAGTTTGAATATACAATAAAATAAGAAAATATGCATAAATAGGAATCTGTGATTTAGTTCAGAATAATTCACTGAAAATATTCCGTTATTTGTTTATCAATTAAATGTTGATCTAATCGATAATGTTTAAGTGATAGCCGAACTAATATTTGATTAACAGAAATTAAAACATACGCATAAATATTAATTTAAGTTTACTGTTTTATGTAAACAGTTATTATTAATTATTATTTCAGAGAAAATAATTTCATTAGAAATGCTATATTTATGTTTGAAATTTTAAAATGTTCCACCATTGATAGGTATAATCAATTATTAATTATGGCTTACCCGCTCTCATTTCCAGTTTTCTGTTTGGCATATGACGAATCGTAAAAGAATCAACTATCTTCATAAACTCCAGCGCCAGATCTGCAATGTTCGCTGCGTGATTTTCGCCATTTCTAATCGGTACACCGGATATACACATATAGGAATCACCAATGGTCTCTACCTTATAGACATCTAAAGAGTCGATCACCGAATCGAACATTGTATACAAATCATTAAGAAGATTAACTACTTCTATTGGTGTCGAGGCTGCACAGAGACTGGTAAATCCGACGATATCCGAGAAGAATATTGTAGCCGAAGAGAAGTGTTCTGGTTCTACAGCTTGACCTTTAGACAGTCGTCTGGCCACGGATGATGGCAATATCTGGTACAATAGATTTTCCAGACTCTCGTTGACCGATGCCAACTCTTTGGTTCGTTCGTGGACGAGCTCTTCCAAGTTGTTGGCATAACCCTCCACGGTAGCCAACAGACTTTCGATGACAGGCTTATGCGTGGTGTTGCATTTTTTCATCTTCCGGATCAAGGTGGTAAATGTTGGACGATTCTCCGGATGTTTCTGCCACGCCGAGGTAATGACAGGTATGACGTTGTCGCACACTACAGCCGACAGATCCGGCCTAATATCGTCACGGATGATCGAGTTAATGATCTCCGTCGGTTCCATGTTGTCGCCGAGATTGCCGTATGGATCTTCTCTCGTAAAGATCTCCGCGACGATAATAGCAAAGCTATACACATCGGTCTTCTTGTTTGGTTCTTTCAATTCTCCACGTAACAGTTCGGGCGCCGTCCACATTTTGTGCCTCTCTTGGACGCTATCATCGTCCACCTGTTTCCAAACGATCGGTTGAACGGGGGAAGCCTTTGACATCCTGCCCTCATTGTAGAGGGTATATATTTCCCAGTTGGTCACCTTCACGTTCCAGCGATAATCCATCAGGCAGCACTCCGACGTTAAATTACCATGAACGATGCCGTTGGTGTGCAGAAACGCCATCCCGGTGGCGACATCTAACGCCAGGGTGTATTTCAAATTATCGTCGAGTGCGTAACAGTTATTCTGGATCACGTCGGTCATGCTTCCCTTCTCGATATGGTCGCTAATTAGATAGAGCCCGCTGTCCATTTCACATATGCCGTGGAATCTGAGCAGATTTCCGTGTATGATCCTCGACTTCATAATGACGATCAGCATCCTGCTGCGTTTCTTCCGGATGTTGAAATCTGAATAAGGAAACCTTCTGAGACTGATTATGTTTCCCTTCAGTCGACCGAGCTTCTCCACATACGGGCAGTTGGTCATCGATAAACCGTCATCGGAGAGTTCGGATATAACGCCAGTCACACCGCTCTCCTGGCTCGCCGACCTTCCCAATGGCCATCCCGACCAACCTTTAGTACGGTCCCATACGATGTCGATGTCGTCAGATGATATGTTCCAGACGCGGGCCGAAATCGACTTCTTTAGCTTGTACCGTTGGTTAATGGCGTACACGGTTAAGCCGACCAGCAAACCCAAGCAAGCCAGTAGACCGAAGATTAGAGCAAGTCGTATCTTTAACTTCTTTAAAAACGCTTCGTGTTCTCTGTTTTTGTTGGCCTGCTGCATGACGCTGATGCCGTTGTCGCACGTCAACTCCGACATAACAGTTTCCATAATGACGCCCCCAACCACTTTAATGACGACGTTGTAAAGCAATTTCTTGGCCAACTTTTCTGCCTCCTCACTGATGAGCATCCATTCCACGAAGTAGTAAAACTCCCTGGCGCTCAAGCAGTCTGTCATATCTTTGACGTTCACGACCAGATAGTTGAGTGCCAAGAATGGGTAGGCTTCTGGAAGGTCGGAGTTAATAAGACTAGGTTCCGGATTTAGCGCATTGCGCTTAAAGAATTCATTTTCCATGACGCGTTCGGTGGACTCCGTGTTGATGTTCACGATGTTTCCAGCCTGGTTTACGATTCTCGCATAGTTCCAGTTCAGTGACAGCGTCTGCCCGATGGATACGTATCCGATTGAATAACGATTGGAATATAGCAGTCCGATGATCCCTCTGTTTGATCGTCCGTAATAATGGATCACCGAGGAATTCCAGTGTATCGGCTCTTCGTCGCCTTCCGGGGATCGTTTGACGCCCGCGGAAAATGAACCGTACGTGACATTCCAGTCGGAGCTGAAAGCTGACAGAGTCCTTGTGAAGATCTCAGTAGCACCTGCGTCATCACTCCTGGCAACTGAATAAGTCTTTTCATATAGTCATATATCCATATTAATGACAGTTATATATATATATAGAGAGAGAGAGAGAGAGAGGGGGGGACGGCGCGAGGAAGGAACAGAGAGAGAGAGAGAGAGAGAGAAAGGAGAGAGGAGTAAGCTTAACTTTTAGAGTGTACCATTCATAGTTTCAGCTGTTATTGTCAAAACAAAATACAACACTTTATACATACACACCTTTTGGTCCAGTATATCATAAGTTAACACTTTGTACATACACACCTTTTGGTCCAGTATATCACAAGTTAACACTTTGTACATACAAACCTTTTGGTCCAGTATATCATAAGTTAACACTTTGTACATACAAACCTTTTGGTCCAGTATATCACAAGTTAACACTTTGTACATACAAACCTTTTGGTCCAGTATATCATAAGTTAACACTTTGTACATACAAACCTTTTGGTCCAGTATATCATAAGTTAACACTTTGTACATACAAACCTTTTGGTCCAGTATATCATAAGTTAACACTTTGTACATACAAACCTTTTGGTCCAGTATATCATAAGTTAACACTTTGTACATACAAACCTTTTGGTCCATTATATCACATGAATTGCAACCATTAATATTTCCGCTAATTTTCAATATTTGTTGACAATTAGGAAATATCAAAACATTTTGTTTAGCTTATTCCGTTACTTCATTAATTCTGTTTGTTTGTCATCTTAACAAAATATAGATAATTCTATCTAATCTTATAAACATCTATTACTTGGCTTTATATCTATGGCAGGCAACAGTTGACCAGGATTTCTTATGGTTATTTCCGGATCGTTCCATTTCGTGACTGTCCCATTATAAATACCGACCACTGTTTCCATTGTAAGTATCAGATTGGAAACTCCCGGAACATTATAAGTCAAGACGATTCCCCTGGAATAAATATTTTAAAAACCTGGCGTTTATGGAAATGAATATCTGATGGAACAGAAATGAATATCGGATAAACGAATTAGTCAATCTCACATAGGTGTATGAATGGTAGTTATTGTAAATGTTACACTTCGGTGAGTACTAACCCTGCTATTATTGGAAATACTTTCACATTCGGGTTCGCAGCCACTTCTGCAGGCGTCATGGGGGTTAACGTGGAGCCAAAGATAATGTGCGGTGTTTTGAAAAATATCGCAGTCTTGCCAGCTAAATTATCGTTCACTTCATAATGGAACTTGACGGCCGTTTTTTCCTTTCTGTGGCGTTCGAAGGCACGACCCAGATATTGGAACACATCAGCCGGGAACGTTCCTCCGATCCCGTTTATCCGGATCACACCTGCCTCCGTTGACCATACAAGGCACAGACTGTACAGAACGATGGTTGGCGTCATGTCGTTGTTGTTAGTTTGGAAAGCAGGAAGTCGTTGATATGTAAACGTTTACGGTTTAGCCAGAACTGTCATGCTTTCATCGGGTCAAGTGGATTAGAAACGAAGGAACTTACTGTGTTGCGTTCATTTCGGCTTTCTGCAGATTTTTCAATACGACATCGGGTATTTAACACATTTGTTCAAATTACACTTTGGCCTACTGATCTATTTACAGCAAATCGGTTTTTGTTTGTTTGGTAATAACTGGCGGGCAGATTCAAAACGTTTTACGGAGAGCCTCAAAATCCGGTTTTTCAGACGTGACTTCTTCTGTATGCGTCTAATACACCGGATCTCGTACTTCAGACTGTAGTCTAGAATTAATGTCCACCCTCTAAGCATTACCGCACTAACATTTCGCCACCCCGTTTTTTAAGGAAAAGGTATCGCAGTTTTCTTGTATCTGGAGGGGCTATATCGTAGACGGACGATGTTCAAATAGACGCTATACAAGTAGATGTTACTAAGTAGGCGTTAATTAATTAGACTTTGATAAGATAGACTATCACTATGTATTAATTATTAATGTATTTTAATAAAGAATGCATACAAAATATTATAATATTAATATTTAATTAAAGTCTATTTAGCGTCCCAATTGCTGAAACACGTCTGACATTTCTTCTAGAAACTGGATTGTTGTCTTGGTGAAATATTTCAGTGAGTGTTTGAATTTTTACATTCAAGTTACGTTATTTCCTTCTGAGCGGTTGTGGTGCAGCCTCAAGAATAAGCTGGGTGCCTCCGTGGTCTAATTGGTAGCGCGTAGGATCACCGTTCACTAACAACCGAGTTCGAACCTCGGTTTGTGCATCTTTGAAGGCTGTTTCATTTCTGACTTTGCTTCATCACATTCGGATGTCGCTCGGCCCATTTAGCCTACCATGTGCAAAAAAGTGGCCGTAAAACATCAATCATCATCATCATCATCATCATCATCGAAGAGTCAGATCTGTATCATCCTGCTCTTTTCTCAGATATTTGAGCAGAGTGTGGACATTGGGCGGGGGCGGGGGGGGGGCGTGATGCCTCCTGACAGCCTTGTTTAAAGGCATCTTACACTTGATTTTGTTTTAATTCGTAGAAGTAGCTTGGTTGTATCGAAATAATAGTCTACACACTGTTGAGCATCTTCGTTATTTGGTCGCGCTTCACCGCCTGCAAAGATGTATGCGCTGCGCCATCTAACGAATGCGACTGGCAGATGTTACCCCTTTTTCGTCGTATCAATGATAACGTCGAATCTAAATCCAACATCAGGTTCTGATACGTAAATAAATCGGGCAATTTTAATGTTGATGGGTTACACGATTGTACATCGGAAGAAGAGCGTAAGATAATACCGATGAGCCTGATTGATGTGATATAGAGTTGTATGTGTTCGAGTCAGATGAAGGTGATTAAAAACTGAATCACTCGCGACGTCTGATCGTGTTGTATTTTGTGGTGATAGTTGTCACCTTAAAAAATGGTCACTACATATGTAGTATGTGCTCCTAAGGCGCCATTTGTCTCGTTAACGTTGAATAAAACGTGTCCAAGCCATCCTCGATGATGGCGGGGATATTCCATGAGCGGAAACCTCACTTTCCAAACTAATATTGCCGCATCCGTACACAACACAGCATCAAACTATAGGCCTATATTACAATGATTATGTGAACTATTATACATCTAATATATACATCGTAACATATTTAAAAAAACACGATATTAGCTCTTATATCACACAAGCTCACGCTGTTAACAAAACTAATTCTACAACGAAATAAGCAATGGCGGTAGTTAAGACGTGATTATGTTTGGCTGCTGTGACGTCACAAGCTGTATAGATCCACCTGTTTTCATGCACCGGCACTATCTACTCAACTATGATTTGCATTCTTTTGGAGAATGTATTACCAAAATGACTTTAAATCGAAAGACTCAAACCTTTTCAATATCAGAGATTAATCAGTTAACCTGTAACTGAGCTACCTCAACTTAAATAAAAGATGCTGAATCCTATCTACGTAGTAGATATGTTAGTAATTACGTCGATGACAGTTCATATTGACCTCAGCTCCTCCTGACAGAAACACAAATGTTTGATCTCTGTGGATCCACACACTGAATTAAAATATTCTCACGGTGTGTTTTATATATGTTTATGTGTTTGTATGTTATATCTATTATATGTACAATGTCTCTATGATATTTTAATATTGTTAACATTGAATTAGAGATCGTAAAACAGAGATCTGGCTATTTTTGTGCTGTTTATATCCACGTTCTGATGATGTACAGAAAGGAAATCAGATGATCTGCAGATGATCCATCCACCATGGTAACATATATTTATATTAAAGATCAAATATGATCATATATTAGTCACGTTACAGAAGCAAACAGCAATAAGCCTAAAGACCTTATCGATACATTGATATGATTGATACAACAATATGCCAAATATATACTCATATATATATATATATATATATATATATATATATATATATATATATATATATATATATATATATATATTGTAATATCTTTGAATCAACGAGGAAATTTCATTCTGTAGAGATAAAACCAAAATCCCCCCCCCTACTCTGATTGGGGGGGGGGGGGGATTTACGTTACTATTTTGATATTAATCAAAAACATGTCAAATGTCAAATTATCAACTGTATCAAATATTAGAGTCACAGTGGATCGTCTAAGTGAGATCAGTCGACATCATCAACCTCGGGCTCATCTGTGATCTAATCAATATATCATAACTCTGTTAGTCATCCGATGGGATATCATCATCAACTTCTTCTCTATTCTAATCAATCAGCTTAACCCCGTTAGTGGTAAAACTCGTTATTGTGGCAGTTGAGCGATAATACATATTTGGCCTAGAGCTATAACCTTGTGATGCGATTGAAAACGTTCTCGGGGAATTATATAGGCTCTATTTGGGGTAATTCCAGTGAAATTAATTCCATGAATTAGCCGACCTGTTACACATCGCAATCAGTTAAAGTATTAACTCAGCAAGAGAATTTCAAATAACGTTTCCTGTTTTTCACCTTGGTGCTTTTTGTCAGCATGTTTGTCTTACAGTTTTTCTCGATGTACTATTTTCATCTAATCTCTTTATATTTAATATATTATGTGGTGTGGGGAAAATTTATTTACAACGCGGAAAATAAACGTCTGAGCATCATTGCTGATTTTTATATCTCAAGCAGATATGTACACTATTTATAACTGCCATAAATTGTTCTGCAAAATGGCAAGAAGTTTTCTAATCAATGTACGACTAATATCATCCTGTTTAGCCAGTGTATGCATTATAATATTAACGTAGTTTGTTAATCATTTCGAGATTTAAATAAGAACAGTTTAAGTTTGACATAGAAGAGGGAAAAATTACGTTAAACAACCTGAGCAATTTTGAAGCTATCGCAAATGTATTCAATCCCAAATTATAATAACTCCATGTTATTGTTAATATAAGGTAATTATATTTCTAATTCTTTAGAAAACACTGTATTTCTCAGTAAATGGTTGATTTATTTAATGCACTAATTTAAAACACTTATTATTAAATTAAATAACTTGATTTCTCCATTTTTTAATTTTGATATTTCTTCTTCTATTTTTTCGTCTTTCTGCAAGTCTTTATAATTATATAGGCGTAGAAAAAAACATCTTATTTAGACAATGAGATGTTTGTTATAAGACATACTTCCACTAATCGATTTATATCGTAATAAAATGTGATAAAAAAGAGACACTTAATTTGCTAGATAAGGAGAGAATACATCATAGTTGTTGTCTTAGAATGTAGAATCAGAAACATTTATTATAACTCTATATAAAATACATTAGTGAGAAGAAATGTTATTTACATATAATACACGTAACAGTTGATACGGTGATTGTTCAAGTGTTTAAATCACTTCATGATTAATGAATAGGTATCGACTGAAATTGGATATGGTTCAAGTGAATACGTGTAGATTATTTTAAGCTGATAATATTTTGATATAATTCTTATATTCGCCATCAAGCATGGTTAATAGATACAACGATCTAAAATATTAAAGACAGACAAAAAACTACTAAATCTGATAAATGTACAAGAGAATATTGAAAACAAATCAGTATTAAAAATTTAAAAACTTATTGTATACATATTAAGCCTTATATCAGCGTTTCAAACAATTTAATAGAGCTCTTTGGCTAACTGATATCCGAACGGGGACTTCTTTTCACGACATGGACCAGTCCTCAATATGGTTGCTGATTCGTAACACCACACATATGTAACAAAATAATAAATGGATTGTGTTAAGTCAATTAAATAATCCTTTCTTAGAAACACGAAACTTGCTATCTTCAGAATATCTAAAGAAATTCATTTCGATTTGTGAATTATTAATCTTGTAATATACCTCATGTATTGATGATATTAAGATCACACCGTATCGCGAACTAATTTATGATATGCCCATAAAACAAATGCTTCAATGCTAGAAATTCAAATCGAACTTTACCCAAATTGACATAAGTTATAAAGGTAAACAAAATGACTTACCTTATAACGTGTATTTTTTAATTATTATGTTAACTATGTGTTAAGTAAGTTAACTGTGTACATTAACACAATCAGCGACCCTTATTAAGTAAACCTCTTGTCATACAGGAGTCCTTTATTCAAAAAATAAAACATACAGTATTTATCAGACATATGAATATTTAATTAATGCTGCTTAACACAATATACATACCCAGATCTTTCTGTTTTATTAAGTAAGCATATATTGTTATTTAGAGTAAATATTAGCTAATATGTATATTTTAGGGTATTTTATTTTAATTAACATATATTATTGTCTCTTCAACATAAAACAGTATGGTATGACAGGAAACACTTTGAATTGCCATATTTTCTTATATATATGTATATATATATATATATTTTCTTATATATATATATATATATTTAAAACCGCTGAAGTACTCTGAATTTGTATAATAATTCTAATAGATTTAGAACCGTATTAACAGCCTGAATCTTAAGACAGCAGATTCCATGAAATTACTTCAAATCAAAGTTAATCCTCGTTTGAGTAGCGACAAGATCCTTAAGAAATTATTTATATTAAAATACAGTCAGTGATGTCAATAATTAATTTATTATAAACGAATGTATTCTTTAAAAAAGTCACCAATTGTATTTGCCTTTTAACATCAATAATACTTCTATCAAGTTAATGGTGGCTTCTAAATCTTTTATCGCTCACTGGAACATTCAACATCACTACTTTAATAAATATAATTTTAGTATTTTACTGTCATTACTGGATCTGATTACAAAATAAGGTTTATATGGTTAATTATATTTTTGTACGTTATTTTATGTTATTTATATAACATTTTGCCGCAAAAAATAAATATAACTAATTATACAAATTATTAATTATAGTCTACTATCTTTTTGCTAAATTTATTTATTTTTAAATCTATAAAAAAAACCTTCAAATTATTAGAAATGAATATAAAGTGCAAAATAGTCGTTTTAATAAGTGTTTTTGGTGGTTTATGCGTGTGTTTGTGCATGTGTGTGTCGGGGGGGTGGGGTGAGTGTGTATGGGTTTGTGGGTGCGTGCCTGTGTGCGTGTCCAACGGGGGGAGCAATGTGGGTGGACTTATTTATTTCAGTTTATTTAATTATTATCTTACTTTAATTGCTTCATAACGTTCGTTGTTGACACAAACGTTTCTCGTAAACATTACTAATCTTATCTATGCAACTTTCTTCGGCCCTTTGATGTGAGATAAGGTTCGGACTTCTATTAAAAAGGATCTCTCTGATTGAAATAGATACGTTATGATGGACCGAGTCATCTACCCATCTACATATATATTAACCCGTTATGATTATCCTTGGATTCATAATTTATTTATTTTATTTTACGATAATATAATTTTCGACTTTAAGTTGTATTTAAATAATAGTTAACATCCTGAATTGGAATGTGTGATTTTTTTTTTGTATAGATAACTCAGACTTTCATTCCCATTATTTCCGGATCTAACGGAAAATAGTCTCCTTTCGGGATAGGGTATATGATATAATAAGGTTGCAATACATTAGATTTATGAGATTTATAAGTGCGTGTTCATTAACAAAATTGATAATTGTATTTTGTTCTATTTACATTTCAGCTGATTAAGCCATCTACAAGCACTCACAAAGTCCACACATGATATTATAATTTAGTATCTAAGTATGTCATCAATCTGATGTGAAACAAATTATGTTAAATATTTAATAATCCAAGACTTCTTCCTATTCAGGATTCCAATTAGTTTCATAATAAATATTTCCTTTAATCCGCTTTTGATTCCTGATTCGATAATTAGATAAACAGACACTTAAACCTTGATCGGTTGTTAAGGAAAGGTTTATTTAAAATTCTGATATCTGGTGTACTGTATTATTATTATTATTATAATTATCATCATCATCATCATCATCATCATCATCATCATCATCATCATCACCCTCCTCCTCATCATCAGAGATATCCGGCCTGTTTTTATTTTCATACATTTTTATCTATCCCCTTATTAACTCCACCTTTATCAGCTTCAATCCTGTCCGTTTCCGATGACAGTTGCATCACGTTTGTCTTTAGGATGGTACATTCTGGATGTGTGTAGCCGCTAGAAATCAATTTTATCTTATGGCATCCTTCAGCTACGTGTCTATCCGAGCGGCGCTGATGTGTCCCAGGCTACGGCGATCACTATCGGGCTAGATAGACAACAGAGATGCGGCGGTGTTAGTGGGCCATTGCCAAGACAAACATTGTTGTCAACACCAGACTAACAGCCGCCTGCGGGCCGACGGAGGACGATGCTCACCGAGTATTTACTCGATTTTACCTACTTCCATGTGGCGTCCGAACACCTGGCGGAGACGGTGACTGGCGCCAGAGGCAAGGACTCGGGATAGAATAATGGCGTAAAGAGGTGCCTTATAAGACGAGCTTCTCGTTTAGTTAGGAGTTTATGCAACATTACATCGGATTATTTAAAGTAAACAATAAACTGATCCCGATCTGTGAAAACAGTAAATTATCACGAGTTATTGTATCAAACTTGACTAATAGCGACATTTTATGGAAACAATTAGTGAAATTATTGTTATGTGGAAAACACTTATAATTTTATGAAGATATATACATTTAGATGTTCAAACCTGGATATAAAATCGGACATTAATCATCACTGAACCGAAACAATCCCTAAATGTAGGCTAAATCCTGAAGAAACATCTGAGGAATTGTGGGTGATAATATTGCTGTTATATATATATATATATATATATATATATATATTGTGTGTGTGTGTGTGTGTGTGTGTGTGTGTGTGTGTGTGTGTGTGTGTGTGTGGTATGAGGCTTTTATGAGGACTATTCCGCATAGTTGTTTAATAAATATTACTGATGATGGCAGCCCGCACATCTAGCATACAAATATCCTGGATATTTTCATAATATTTTAATGTTTGTAAAAAGTTTTTAAATAATAACGGTTTCTAGGTATTCTAAGACATAGTATGTCATCTAACAGTCAAGATCTAATTAAATCACATTCTAAAGTTAACATTTCAATGGAAGTCTCATTAATTTTACGGGGGCGGGGGCGGGGGGAGAGCATTTCTTAACATTATGAACAGTTAATTATAAAATGTACCACCTCTAACAAGGGTGATGATGATTGATGTTTTACGGCCACTTTTGCGCACGAGCTAGGCTAAATGGGCCGAGCGACCTCCAAACGTAATGAGACGAGGCGAAAGACGAAACAACCTTCGGATATGCCCACGCCGGGATTCGAACACGGGTGGTAGTGATCTGTGTGATCCAGCACACTACCGCTATACCACGGAGGCGCCCCGCCTCTGGCAAGGGATCCACATCTTAACCAATAAACACACAGGTAATTCTGAATCTCATTCATTTAGTTGTCAGTTTGAAAATAAAACAACTGAACACTTTGTTAATAAATGTGCTCAATATAGGAATATTTCCAACGGGTCCTATTCCTGGAATATAGTTGATTGTGAAGAACATGTTCGGGATGTATCAGTGGATAACATCAGACAAAACTAGATAAAACAAATCTAGGAATAAAGATAATTTATCCCATCCCATGAGAAAAAGTGACAAAAGATAAAAACCTAAATCGAATTACCGTAATATATTTATTTTACTTTACAGACCAATAATCAAATATTTTAATTTTTTTGCTGTTTTAGTTGATGTAATTTTTTTAAATAATCATATTATGAAACCGGATTTGTCGTGGTGGAACTTGTACTACTACTACTACTACTACTACTACTACTACTACTAATAATAATAATAATAATAATAATAATGTAGATTTAATCAAATGTCTTTACTCGACTCGACTCGACCCACGTGACCTCTTCCTACCTTCGTGCCATCAGTTTTTGTTGTCAACGAAACCTTCTTCACATTCCCTGCCCCCCCCCCTCCCATCACACGTCTATCCCAGACATACTGCAGTTTAGAGTGATTGCTATCTCCTTCATTGTAATTTAAGATTTGATTTAAATAAAATGTTGTTTTATTGCCAGACAAATCTGAAATGAAACGGAAAAAACAACTCGATATGGTTTCTGTGAATCATCCATTTAATTTGTTCCTTTGGATTTGTTGGCAATCACGACATTCCACACAAACGTATTAGACGTAGAGAAATGTGGAGAAATGTGGAATGCTGCACCGTAAACAATCGAATATAGGTCAACGAGAAACAAATACAAGAAATAAATCTTTTCATCGATGTCCAATATTAACATCATTCTGTTACGTTTTCTTATCGGTTATTATGCAAATGATTGATCGAAGCTTTAACATCAACACAACAGTCGAATTTAACATACGCCATTAAAACGAAATGAATATTCGATGAACAACTGGATGTACGACCCATGGAACGTTCCCACTCTATTGTGTAATTGACAACCTTTAAAGATGACTTTGAACTGCGCAGCGTTGTCATAATTAATGAGGTAATTATATGTTCATCACGTGTTATGAAAGATATAAATTGCTGATTAGGCGCACATCGACATCCGAAATTATTCACCTAGTGCGTCGACGTCATGTTATAAATGAACAACATCCAGATTGGTTTACAGGAAATATAACCAACGCCATCTTTATATGTCAACAAACACATTTGTTTGGCATTTAGTCAGCATCGGAGTAGAGGATTATAACTTTATACATCACATACGTTGATTTCAGGATCCTAAGAGTTAGCATCTCTCTAATTCCGGTATAAAGTATTTGTTTGACGGGTATCAGGTTTGTCGCAAAATTCATCTATTTATCCAGTGATCCGTAAAAAGATTTTCCAAGGGGATCTTCATTACCTTTTCTGATACGCAAAAAGTGGCTAGATGGTAGCATTTTTCGCGTCATTTCATTGTTGCAGCAGATCATTTATAGACAATTGCCATCTTATTACACAGGATGGTTAATATGTTAGGATCCATCACCTCACAGTCGCCAAAATGTAAAACATTTTAACATAATTATAAAGCTGAGTTTTCCATTTTCAACGTCTATTTATATGGTTTTGTATCAAATAAACAATTTTTATTGAATATATCGAACAGTTTATTAATTTGTTGTAAGAACGTTTTAGTGTGGAAAGCTTATTTTGAAACATCCCCGGAACAAATACATCTGAGAAGCTCTTCTTAGCTTAATTTTTGAAAATGGAAACAGACTTATCTGACTCTTTGTGAACTTTGGTGCAAGCCTCGATGTTTGTTTGAAATATGAAAACAAGTTTTGGGGAAAAACACATTACACGTAGTTATTGAACTGTTTTGGCAATGTTCTCAAAGATGTTGAAGAACATGTTCCCTAAAACAGTTATAAACACCGGGACTTTGTGTACAAACATAAACAATAAAACGGCATGACTTTGTTCAACTTGTTCCTGGTGCGTCTCAGATACGTTGTTAATTGTGCAAGATCCAAATTGTTTGTTTTTTAAATAAAAGGCTGATACATATACTGGGGAGAGATATACGGATTACATTTTGATGAATCCCTTAGAGGATGACCGAGACATCACACACAGACGCAGAGGGAATTGGGTAGTTAATCGAAATCTTTATATTAATTAAGGTTAAAAAATGTCTATTATTCCCGTATATTTTGTTTAACTTTCAGCTTCCATGATAAAGCAGGATGAACAAACCGAAGGAATTCTAATAAATGAACAAACATATTTGATTAATAAATACCTAGATTGTACACCTATATTTGCATAATATTCAGAACATAATTTAATGACGTAATATATTAATTTTGAACATTTCGGTACATTTCTGACCAGAAAGTACATTTAGACAAAGCAAAGTTGCGCTAATGAGTTCTTTAAGTCGGAAAAAAGATAAACTCGCAGATGAAGAACACCTAAAATGGAAAATAGATTCTGTTAAATGTTCAGGCATAACTATACACAACAAACAAGGAGACTTAATCAATAACAGATCTATAATAAAACTGCAATAAACATATCTAAAATAATATATACTTTTGGAATAAACACGATGAGTTAGGAAAGGTTGTTAATATTAATATGTTTAATATCACATTTATAAACACGACATGTTGGGAAAGATTGTTATCATTAGTATTCGTATCACATTTATTGTACTTCATGTCAGTCCTGCCGACGACATCTAAGGAATTGGTAAAATAAACAGTAGGGGAACTTTACAAAATCCTCTAGATCGATATCACATAAAAAATAATTAGATCACTTTTACTAAATTCCTTACGAAGACGGGGAGTTGTTATGGCGGATGTTAAACTGAAGAACACAACATTAACATTACCTTGTGTAAGACAGATTAGATTATTACGTCATCTGTCTGAACCTTTGGACAGAAGTACAATCATAAAACGTACTGATATATGGAAATGTAATTTACACACACGTGATATCAATGTACTGTTCTGTGCTAAAACAAACAAGCTTTGATAGAATGTATCGCACTCATGGGATAAATATTGATGTTCTAAACCGGAGATGGCAAAAGACAGTGTAAGCAAATTATGTTGTTATATTTATACGTTTTCACTCCAACATAACAATAGGTGGTAAACACATATAATGATATTCTTTACAAGGCCGGATAAATAATATTTATAAACCTAATGATAAATGAAAATTGAAATATTTTTAATTACCATAAACTTATGAAATATAATATAAATGCGTATTTCTTAAACCATTTCAACTTCACGAATGTTATAGTACTCATTTGGAAAAACGTAACGCAAACAGTGTATGTGGACAAACATAGAACATTATAATACAAGAATAAATAATAACACAATATTACAAATAAGAATTGTAAAAATAACAAGAACAAAAATAACATTATGTAAAATGGTTGGTATAAATATGGAACAGAAAATTGTAGAATTGCACGAAAACGTATTTAGGAAATGATAACATTATTTTAACTGTGATAGATCGACACACCTTCAGATTATAACCTCGTGTACTAATTTAATGGAATTGAAATATTTCTATTTTAAAATGTTACATTTAATATTAACAAACGATGAATCACTATATAGATGAACATTAATCGATTCGAACCGATGTGAGTTCTGCGATGAAGGCCTAATTAGAATGCGAAATTAGAAAACTATTTTTTGAATGATTTGGAAAAGAAATTATTTCAGAGCATAAAGGCATAATGGCGTAAAGGCATAAAGGCATTCGTAAATATTTATAATAATCTATCTTCTAGTTAATGCTTTCCTGTATCATTTCCGTCGTAGTAATATAGTCTCATCAGTTGTCATAAATAAACTACAATATAATTAGTTTATAGAAAGATGTCCTATGTAATAATTTTTTAACTTCAATAAATGGAGAAACTTCTCACATTAAATCTTATTTTAATAAAATATCTGTAAGCATTATATTATATAATAGTTAATGAGTGTACGTACGAATGATACTTGATTTTCGAATATAAATGGGTAACTCTCGATGAAAGTGAAAGATAATATAGTGTATGTTTATATATAATTAGATATGTCGTACTCTAATTACAGCCTTGCCATTGATTCAAATGGTTTTATATATAATATGTATACTCCTTTGTTAACATAATGCCATTCTAATTGGCAGGGACGTCTCATTTCCATATATGTGCATATGAGTAAATACGCTGATGTGTATAACTGTATGGATGTGCATTTCTGCTTAAGTATGGACACAGGTGGACATGTGTATGGATCGCTGGAAGCATGGGGGGGGGGGGCTGATTGATAATATTAAAGCAGACACGGTATAATGAAAGTATTTTAATCAGTGTGATAATATCACCATCTAATGAGATAAACGTACATGTACATAATATAGATATGGTGATATAAATTGTCAGTCGAAGTGTCATCAACTTGACAAGATATCTAACACTGTTAGATCTATGGATAGGGATGACGTTGTTATTACGGTAAAGTCTATACCTGTAAATATTTCAGACCAGAAGAAATATGGTTATATTCAGTTGGTTATTTGTTCTATGGAGCAGTTCGGACTGACAAAGATGGTGGGAGGTCAACATTCTCCCTGGAGGTTATATGGAGTGTACAAGTTTTTTGATCTCCGAATAAGTCTTTTGACCAATATCAACTAAATTTCATATCTGAGAGGATAGGTGTTCGTTATATATACCGTTTATACGAAACTAAGAAAAATGGTCAGAAATTTGCATATTTATTCAAATAATTTTGTTTACACTCACCACCAGCAGTGTGCATCTGTTGATAACCTTTCACCTTGCTGGAAGGACACAGATACCAAATCATAGGATGAGATTCATAGATCAGCCGATATGAGTCAGTATGTGCATAAAACAGATACATCGACAGAGTCAGATCTTATATCTTGTCATCTCCCCTGCATCGAGGATTTGTCTGTGTCTTCAATATTGTCTGACCATTTCCTTATTAATATTGATATATTGTTATAGAAACATTCCGTTTCATCTAACGTAATATCATATACGACAAAAGAACCGATTGACAATTAAATGACTGTCATCAGTGTTCTCAATTATGTAAATATTAATGTCTGAAACATCATTAACTCAAACATTATTTTAATAACATCTTCTGTAAAAGATATTAAATGTTTATATTGGGTTCCCTTTCAGCATCTACCACATCACAGGATCCTCGATTGGTAGACGAGTCCTGTATATCCATGATATATACAGTAGAGCCTCTTACAGAAGACAGATATCATCTAATATTTTCTGTGCTGTTGACTCTATACTTTCATGGCGCCTGGAGGAGTATCTGAGTGTTCCGATAAACTGAATTAAAATAATAGTAGCGCTAAAAGTATTTGCATAGACGACATCATTAAAGTAATGAGATGATTTGGTTATTAATCTGATCAAAGAATCACACTAAAACTGATTTCACTCGAAAAGTAAATACGTTTTCAGCTAATCATTTTGTATCATATTATTGATACATGGTTATGGTTTGTGCTTTACATGAATATTCATGTCCGTAAACCGGCAGCAATTTCATGCTTGTATAAGTGTCTGTTAATTTTAATCTGTGAGATGTTTGACACAAAGAGTGTCAATGTGATGAGTTGATGTTAATGTGATGAGCTGATGTTAGTGTGATGAGTTGATGCTAATATTGCAGCATTAAGTCAGAAAGATGAGTGAGTCTAGAAACACAATGAAAATCTCGGGATTATTACGACAAACGATGTCCAATTATTTTTAGTTTTGTTCTCACCAGATGAATACTTGTTCTGTGACGGTTGCCTAATGGATTACCTAATGGATTGCCCAATGGATTACTTAATGGATTTTCTAATGGATTACCGAAGGAAATCTTTTCTTAGTTTTGAAGGATCACTCATGATTTATGAGATAACCGGGAAAGATTGATGAGTAGATAATACACGATAGGGTGAGTGCGGGTGGTACGATATTTGTGATATAACATCACACAAATGTGATTATTATTTTAGCATTAACAGTTTACTATATCAGTGTAGTTTTTATTCTACGATGTAACACTTTTTTGGGTCTGTCGTCACCAAACAGTGCTGACAACTACGGTAAGGGCAAAAAGCAACGTTGAAGCGGCTACGATTCAAGTTTTAAACCTATGAATACTGACATTTATTGTGATATGTGCATTATAATTTTGTGTGTGCAGAGAATCTGTATTACTTCTGTCCTATTATATGCCATGAAATATGTAAATGTCGGTTTATGCAAGTCTGTAGATCTAGTCTAGTTGGGATCAAACGCCAGAGATGGGCGGGAGGTCGTCGAATATGCTAAATATAATAATAGTTAAGGTTAATTTCTCTCAACAAAACTCTTTAACAACTATTTTAAATGTGTTCCTTACATATGAAAAGATATTCCTTTTGTATTTCTTTCACGGCTCATGCAACCAACGATGGAAAGAGAATTTACCGTGATTTTCTTTTTTGCCCCAACCGGAAGTTGGGACCTGTTTGCCATCAAATCGGCTTCCACGGTCTAGTTTTCTTTCAGGTCAATGGGATGATCTAACGATGTAACTTATTATTATTATTATTATTATTATTATTATTATTATTATTATTATTATTATTATTATTATTGTATTTTTCTAAGATTATTCGCCGGAAAACAATAAACTGGAGACTAATTCGATGATATTCCGGGCTCAGATAAATCTATGACAGCGGCATTATTATAAATAACAGATTAATAATAAATGACACTTTGATTGACATCTCTTGTTACAGATTTTCTGCAACTGACATCTGATATTAGTCGACGGAAGTGTATCACTCTGTAGCAAACAGTAGATCGGTGTTTTCGTGTATTAGTGCCAGTCAAATCCATCTTTCTGCCTTCGTTTTCTTCCCGATGTTTTGATACTCGAAGATCGAAGACTGATACATACAACGACGTTGACATATAGCTGCAAGCTCTCATATCACATGCCAGAATCGCGCTTATTCAATAATATTTTAGTGAATACTAACAATCTTTCTATAAAATGGTCACGGATTCTGTTTCCATTCGAGCGAAACATGATCATTAAATATTTTCAATTCTATCTAGAAAAATGTTCCAAACAAATGTTTGTGATATAGCTTGTCACGTGCCGACTTATTGCTATCTGGCGTCTCAGAGTATTTAAACAGAGTATTTTAGAACTTGCAACAGGAACTGATATGTGTCTAAAGGAACCGGATACAAGATTATGAAGATATTTTCGGATTGACAACATTATACAAAATTCCTTAGAGCATCGATATCGTGTAGTAGCTAATCTCTAATTACACTTTGTGCGGAAAAAGTGTGAACATATTTTGGAATGGCATTGTTGTTAATATTGGAACATTCCTGTCGAATCAATCATTCATAGGATGGCAACAATGATGTGGGGGGATGTCATTGTCAATTTACAGTTTCAGGCTTATTTTCAAGGTCATAAAGGTCACCAAGGTAAAAAATCCCGACTTTATTTGTTTAAGTAGCTTATAATTCTAGCAGAAGCGTGATAATTGGCATGAAAATGTTTTGGAGCATTCTCCAAACCCAAATAATTAAAAATACTTGAACACTTGAGAATCCAAGATGGCGGCCTCTTTTTCCAAGATGTCAACTAGTTTTGCACTTTTATGCGTAACTTTGCTGAGATGCATTCGATTTGAGTGATATTGGCTTCTATTGGTATGTTTTTTTGCATATGCTGAAGTTAGTTGTGTTCTTTTTAGTCCTTTTAAATATACAATTCTCACATTTGAAGCTATTTTAACACAATTGTCCATGTACATATAACTCGGGTACAGTAAAGGGGAAAAGTAAAAATATGTCTATTGGCCAGCTGGGTTGCAGGGACCGACTACATCACATCCACATGCTGCAGTGCACTGCATGTTCTTCTTGAAGCAAGAACATCTGACAGTCTTGCACTTTGACTTGGAGCTGCATGTCACCAGTTCCGCGCAGGCATCTGGATAGAGGGAGTCTTGTCCAGAGAACTGTGAGAGAAGCAGGACTTCTTCCGAAGAACACTGATAGCTGAAATAGTGTCATAGCCTGTCAGTGCATGGAAGTTGAATAGGTTGTCCCTCACAGGTTGTGTAAGTCGCTGAGATACTTCATGGTCCCCCCTGTGTAAACATTGTTCTCGCATCCATCGTTAAAAAACCTTGCATCTATAGCTTTGATGAATTTGCCTTTAGTCACCATCTCATATCACTCTGGTAGATCTGGTAGGCCTTTTATCATGATGACAGCCGATAAGAATAGGGCACAGGTGCTCCTTACCTGTGGTTTTGGGAGATGTGGTCCTTCAATAATGTGTTTGACCGTACCACTGCCTTGATTGAGCCCAGACACAACATTAACCCTGGTTATGTGTTCCCCAAAGTAACGTGTTGTAATTTGCATGAACACACCAGCTAGGTCGACAAATGTCTGACATCCATGGGACTTCTCAAGGGCCTGGATCAGTGCATGCCCACCAATCAGCACGTCGGTGTCCAGGTCAGCATCACGAATATCAGAGGGAGTGTCAAGTTCATCCATCAAGATGCTGATAAAGTCTGCCTTCGATATTGTGGTGATCTTCCCAACTGTGGGAATGGAGACAGTTCATGCTTAAGTACATTCACTATTACTTCTGTTCGACCAACGACGACAACATTGAGCTGAAGTCTTCATCTGCTCGCACACATAATGACCGTCATCTTCAGGATTGTGTTTAAAATGGCTAAATCTAACGTAATAGTACACTGGAAAGGATTTAGTATATCATAAACGGTTTCAGAATGCTCGAAAACATACAAAGAGACACCAAGATTACTCAAATCGAATGATTATATACAAATTTATTTAAAAAGTACAAAATTAGCCGCTATCCACCTACATCTTTTTTGCTATCTATGAATGTTTGATTCCACATGCATGTTTATTATTTACAATTGATACTGTTAAAATAATAAATGTAGCTCATTAATAGGAACACATTTGATACACAAAAGAACAAAATGACCATAAAAAAGATACAACAGAAACACAGTTTATTATAGACTTTATTACCGACAATTAAATAGCATCTTTGATTTTAGCATCAATCACCATCAGCATCTCAAATGTATTAACTCACAAAATGAGAAATCCTATACATTTTTATCATACGCTGGATGACGGTGAGATTGCTCATCACTTAGAAACCCAGTTCTAAATTTCAAGCCATCCAGCCATATATTGTTATAAAAGGCTTAACTTTTACCCAGGTTAGAAAACAACTTACTTTTGCACGTAGCTTGCATGTAGCCGCGCGACATATTTGTCACGTACGAAAAACAGATCTTAGGCCTCCCAGGCTGATGAGTAGCCTAGTTACATGTCTAGGTCGATGTATGTATAGATATTTGGACGTGTAGAACCTTTTATATTTAGATTGGTGTAAGTATAGTTTTATATAAATATATTTATATTTATGGAGGTATTGGTCTCAAATGATGTTTAGATGTTGATCTTCTGAACTAGTACCACTATTTATGTATCCAAAACACGCACACACACACACACACGCACGCACGCACATTGCCCGTGCCAGACATCTTATCTATTTCCATCCAGATTCCTTAATACACCAATGTAAGAAAAAGTTATGCGTTATTACAACATGTTTGAGTTTATTAGCTTTGTTATGTAACGTAAATATATATTGTTGTCCTCTTATGTGGTCTGGCGAAACGACCTATTAATTCATACAATGCTGCTTGATGGATTTATACTCCTGGAGTCGTTTGTTACTCCGAGGAAATTTTCCGGGGTTTTAATGGGAAAAATTTTTTCCCCAAAGGAAATTGTTACACGATAGGGGAAATTTGTTAAATGTATAGCTATTATAACCCCGACGTGTCATTCCAGTATCGGAGATTGCCTGAAACCCCTGTTCTCGACAGGGTAAAATAGATCAATGGATAGGGCTTTAATTTAGACCACACCAATGCATATACTTAGGGGCCTAAATTAGGGGTGAATGAACTTCCTTGTGATGAAGAAACGATAGGGGTTTGTTTAGGTTCGAGTAAATCGTAGTATTTACTCGGTTTGAAAAGATATTTCGTTCTAGTCCCCATTGTCGGTATTTCTACTTTGTTTTTTTTTTGTTTAATCGCTTTATGAGTCCATACTGTGTTAGTTTCATTCTCTTTGTTTGGACAAACTGTAATGTTTGTTAAAAAGCTTTATTGAAACGTGTTATTATTTTTTGTTATAAAAGGGAAGGTTTAAATTAGGGGTTTTTTCGAACCAGGAAAAAATTGAGGCCCCCATCGGGGGTTTGAAATGGTTATATACAGGTTTTTTTGACCCAAATAAAATGGGTAACTGGGTGTCAAATGTTTTTATCAGGTTTCTTTGGGAAAAAAAAACGTTTTTGAATGTGGTTCAAAAAAGTTTTTGTTTTTAGTCTCCCTTGAAAAAACCCCGTTTTTGGCATTGACAAAAATTTTTTGTTCCCGGGACGAAAGGCCCGGGGGGAAATTTTTTTTAAAAAATTTTTCCCACGGCTGATGATAAAGACACATGCTTAGGTATAGCACACTTTATCAATATGTGGAGGTATGGAAACTTTATTTTTTGATTTGTATGTATAGTTGTTTTAGATTTATGGAGGTAGGTCTCGAAGGATGTTTAGATATGTTGATGTTCTGTGCCTGTTGCCTTTTTATATGTATCCTAAAACACGACACGCCGCGCGCACGCACATATATATATATATATATATATATATATATATATATATATATAACAAAACAAACATGTACCCATCAAGAGTTATTTTTGAACCAAATTAACTTCTTTAACTTATAGATAAGGTATTTGATGATAGTAATTTCCTTCAAAACAATAGAATATAAAAAAATGTATTTTGTGTTGTCAAGATATAATAAGTTTTTTCCCGTTTCTTTTTGATTATTTAATGGTTCTATTACAGGATTTAATAATATTCTAAGATCCAGAATAGACAAACTGCAAACGGGATCTATATTTTATCACCCAGGAAACAATACCGAGCTTATCATCTCATAATTGAGAAGATATATATCTTGACACACACAGAGACCTGGATCTATTCTTCAAGGAGAAATGATGATGCGGATTTGCATGTTTATTGTCCTATTCAAATCCGTCGATAACATTAGGTAAGTATTCGGCATTTGGAAGTAACAAAAACTGACACAATACGAACTTAGACAAAGAAGGATTTCTGAAACGGGAACAATAAAAATGTTTCTTTATTAGCTCATTGATAAGACTAGATAACGTACATGATGACACTGTCATAGGTACATCAACTTAAATGTCATGATGTACGTAACTTATAATCCTTATAACTTATAATATATAACATCATGTTATCTTATTCCTGTGAGCCAGACAGCTGATATGCCAAAACCAGAGATAAGACAATGACGAGCACAGTTTTAGTGACCTAGTTTTAGTGACCTAGTTCTAGTGCATTAAAACTTGACCTCGGGGATAATTTAATATATATATATATATATATATATATGGAGAGGAAAAGGGTGCGTGCGAGCGTGTATGTATATATATATATATATATATATATATATATATGCTTGTGTGTGTATATATGCGTGTGTGTGTATGTATGTATGTGTGTGTGTGTGTGTGTGTGTGTGTGTGTGTATGTATGTATGTATGTGTGTGTGTGTGCGTGTGTGTCTGTGTCTATTTTGTTGTGTGTGTGTGTGTGTGTACGAGTGTGTTATCCAATCAATTCTCCTATATTTATCTAAGCCAACTTATAACTGATTCCTACAAAGGTATCTCATTTTTCTGTGGCTGACACTGGTCCATTAGACAACGGCCATAACGCAGAGCTGTTATCTTATAAATAACATACTCCCATCGCGAGTACAGCAAGAGAAACATCCTCCATCCATTACAGAATAACGTGACTAATCTCTATAAACTGCCAGCTAAAAGACGAATATTTTGCCAAAGTTTGTAAACAAGGGGACGCAGCCACGAGCTAAATTATTCAAGTTTACTTTGTTAACACATTAACCTCGATTAGCCAGTATAAGAAATTTAACAGTTAAAAATGGTTTCTAGTCACGTGGTCATAAACAAATGACGCTGATTGGCTACCTTTCTTGGCCGTATTGCAGTTATTGTCGTTCATTGTATGTTTTTGTCTTTCCGTCTATCCTTTGCTGTCTACCTGATTTCCTCCAATCAGCGGCCGGTGTTCGCTGACGTCATTATTCCGCACTAATTTCGTGCTGGAGACAAACCAGACCGGAACCATATGCCATCACGAAACGAGCCCATTTACATATCGGCCCCCCCCCCGACTCGCGATATGTACATATATTAATGGCCGCTCAACATGGCATCTATTTATGATTTGTAACGGCCACCGAAAGGCAACAACTGCCTTGATCAGCAATTCAGATGTGAGCTGGTCGTCGTAAAACCTCGAACGACGACATGCCGACAGCGGCCCGACGTAAGGTCCCTACGTCACAACATCTAGGGAGATAGTTTACGCGATCGGGGCCAATACTAGGCTAAGCGTGGTCTATGATAAATAACGACTAGATCCCGATTGAGATAGGGACGGATTGGACGCCATTATCAACATAAATAGGCACTCGCCTTACCGCTATAGGACTTTATCATCGATCTCGAGCCGTAATCGAGTTAATTAAATAAACAATATGTCTTATTAATGGAACATGTTTATGATATACCCGTGCCGGAGACTGACCTGATGATGATAATGATGATATTGATGATGATGATGATGATAATAATAATAATAGGTTAATATAAACTAACACTGGTTAGATATTTACATATATGAATAATTTTGTCCAATAAAAAATCTCTTATGATAATCTAATTAAAGAATAAATAGCAACAGCAGGAATACTAGTTGTTGTTGTTGTTGTTGTTGTATTATTTTAAAAACAGCATCACTAAAGAGTGAATTACAATAGAAACACAGATTTGGTACAAATAATAGATGTTCTAATGAAATATGTAGTGAGTGAGTGAGTGAGCGAGCGAGCGAGCGAGTGAGTGAGTGAGTGAGTGAGTGTTTTGATTGGTCGGGGGGGACTGTTAAACTTGACTGTGATGTCCTAGACACTGTAACCATCTCACCGACTGAGATATCATTAGTATTATTAGTCTATTATTAGGATGATGTAGAGTACATTAAGTTACTATAGACGATAATTGAGTGTCTTTATGATGATACTTATAACAGATAAAGTGGGAGTATTAGTAGACAGAGAAGTAGTAATAAGGTTCATTAATAATAATAATAATAATAATCGTTGTTGTTGTCATGTTGTCATAACTTTATTATTTATACTGTTATTAATAGTGTTGTTGTTGTTGTTGTTGTTGTTAGTTCGTCTTTGCTGTTCTATTTACGAAACCCATTTAATATTAGCCGGGATAATAATTATTAAAATATTATAATCATAATCATAACCTGTAATATTTACCTCAAACTGATTCTTCTATCTAACAATCAGCAATAAAAAGAAATAATTTTTAATGAAGATCCACAAATATAAAAATGATCGTTTTATAGATATAATATTTTTGTTGTCGTTGAGTTGTTTGTCTTTGGTACGGGTCATAACTGGGTCAAATGGCCGACCGGCGATTCCTTGAGGAGATAAGTTATACGAATTCAGGTATAAGTCAGATTCGAACCAAGAAGCTAGAGGTTTCCGATGATGTACTCAAACCACTATTCTATCCGTGTCCCGTATGCATGCTTAGTTAAGGCTATAAAGCCAATGAGACATAGATTCGCTTATCAAACATCTGGATGATTCATCAGAAGGGAATGATCAACTTTTGTGATTCCTGATGATAACATTCCCAGATTATAATAACACGACAACAAAGAGAAAGTCTACCCTAACTGGCTAATGAGCTATAATGGTAGCTATCTATTGACTAGTGTCTCTATTTGTCTATTGTTCCTGTCTATGAAACAGTAAAAACCTGCTATAAAGGGATTAAAACTGCATCTGGAATATAACTGGATTTAATGATACCTTTATTAATATAAACAACGACTGTAGTTATAATAAAAACAACATTCATCAGCCAGACCACAATGACACTTTTTTTTGCCAGATTCCAAACAATATTTTCATTCCTGAGTCAGAATTGAGAGCGTATGTTGTCTGTTATAGTCGTGTAAATGCACGATACCCAGTCCAATTACGTAAAGGGATTCCCTCAACGTCCACTACTAGGATGCAGAATACTCAACAGCTTTATTAGAATACCCGGTATCATCATACTATTCGCTGGAGGATGAAACATCTCACAACAAGGATTAATCTAGTAAATCCTATGGCTTACTGATCAACAAAGCTTCGATATTATGGTAACTTGAAGCAAATCAAAACTCAATCTTAAAGACAAAATATTAAATCAAATTCTAACAGATTCAGATATTGATTAAACCATTTATATGAATCTGTAATTAAAATATGACAGGTCAAGGTGCGAGGCGTTATTACTGATTTTATTCTAGATTGTTTGAGGTTTGTAGAATTGAGCAATCTGGCCGTTCACTAATAGAATGTCTTTTTAACGAAAGATACAAGGAAGCCATCGTACCTGAATCCGGAGTGGTCGATTCACTGAAGGCACTCGTAATGCACATATATCATATTAAACGTTACACAGAGGAGCACACTTTAGTTAGCCTTCTTATTAAGGCATTCTGAGTTTATAATTGTAAAATTTCGACATGTTGTATTATATCCGGTGTTATATGCGTAATGTTGATTATATTTTGCTGTTAATGTTTCAGTGTTGGTGATTTATCCCGACGGGATACTGTTACGTATGATTATTTCTTCCGCGTTCTGTACACGTTTTGTGACATTTTATTTGTATGAATATGTAATTGGGTGATTTATATTTGCTCAGCAGTTGGGAGTTGAATGAAATAAATCAAATAACAAAATCAAGTCAAAGACTGCTCACTCTTTCAACTGCTGGATGATCAAATTATTTACAGAGAAACGACCCCCCCCCCAAAAAAAAAAAGAGATGTCAGTTGAACATAAAATATTCATCTGCCAAATATTAGTATTATAACAGAAGGTAACACTTTATCTATGCATTACGATGACACTAATTGCTCTATCGTATCATATCATAAACGACCAAATTGATGGATAATCAAATTTCAGAAATATTCGAATACTTCTTTTAAATAGTAAATGTTCTACATTCATAAACCCCATTTGTTAAAGATGAATATTGGTTTAATTTATCAAATAACGATGAACAGTCCCATGTCTGTGTCACATCATGGGGTAATTGCAAAAGTTTATATATATATATATATATATATATATAAGATAGATGGTTTCATAAACTGTCGACTGGACGTGAAGACATAAACATTTAAGACAATGTTAGTATATTTGAGACTCTCTTCATTAGCCGTTTGTTGACAAGATAAACAACTGTCACTTGACTCATCAACTGATGTATACTGGGGATGATTGAGGTTAAGAAGCCGACAGACAGACGGACGAACTAATTGATGATGACAAAAGCTAAACAACCGTCTAGGAAGGAGTGTCTATCTCCGTCTAACAGACAATCAGTTTAACTGTCCGACGTAAGGCTTATTTCAAATACTTCGTTAATTGCCCGACAGCGAACGATTACAGAAATAAACAAACCAAGAGATAGAAGGTAAACATATAATTGGGGAAGATTAAAACGATGACAACAACTGGTGTCATCAACAGGTTATTATCTCTTTCAATCTTATTTATCCTCAACATTAATAATATATTGTTTACAATTTACATAATGTATTTACAATACCAGTTATATAATAAACACTATTTCGTTACGTTTATCTTTTGTATATATAGATTTACTACTGTAGTGCTGCTGTTAGTGCGTTACACTCGAGAACGAGGGCTCGTGTCGTGGTACCACCTGTATATCTATGATATTGTATTGTTTACTAACATAACTTAGCTATATTATTCCGATGACCTAATTACAGTGTAAAACGCCATAACTCGAGGCTTAACGAGGCATCTATTCGTAGAACGTTTGTAATATTTGATGTGAAATATTGTTAATAAAATAAATTTACAGTTAGTTTGTTCTGGCGTCACTTATCTAAAAAAAAACGTTACAATCATCAGTATGTTATCATTTATATAGCAAGTAGCTGGTCGTAGTAAATACCAGAATACACAAGACTATGTTTACAATTCACTGGAATACACTTATAAGACACCATAATACACTAACAAAACGTCAAAATGCACATACAAAACGCCGGAATACTCTTATAACCAGAATACACCCATAAAACACAAGAATACACTTGTACAACACCTGAATGCACTTATAAAACACCGAAATACACTTTCAAAACACCGGAATACACTTTTAAAACACCGAAATGCGCTTAAAATACACCTATATTCACATACAAAACGCCGGAATACAATGAATATTCACCGAAATACACCGTTATTTTATTACAAACAAATATTCAGTTGCATGTTTTTTATCTCAGCAATGAAAAGGAATTGGTTTTATATACAACTAAATAAATTTGTTTTGCATTAGTTTAATGTGTGTCTATATTTCTGCAAATTATCACATTAATATATCGACTTATAATAGCACAATAAATGACATTGATTCAGGTGTCATACAAATATTTGGACGCCATCTTTAATATAGATAAGACTAATAGCATGTTCGCTCTAACCTAGATTCGATGATCGTATCACTCAAACAAAATAGTTTCATTTACAATTAAATACATATTGTTTGAAAATAGTATTTATCTGCGAATTTCTCTGGATTAGTACAATATTTAATTGAGCTTAGTTTAACACGTCAGATTACGGTGTCTCCTTTCACATTCCAACGTATTCTGGTATTTAGTAGTAGTAGTAGTAATAATAATAATAATAATAATAATAATAATAATAATAATAATAATAATAATAATAATAATAAAGTGCTCTTACTAGCAGGAGCCATTCAAAGACACAGTACAGTGATGACCCAAATAATATGTCCTTGAACAGATGGTTTTTAGAAGAGACGACACATTTCAATGCCGTCGAGCAGTTAGTTAGGGCGTAGTATTCGTATTCGAACGGTCGCGGGTTCGAGTCTCCGTTACGTGTTGACCAGTTCACTCAGCCAGAAATGATGGGACGTGATGGGTACGTGTCTGCGTACTGCTATTCGCACGTGATATGATTTAATCGAAGGTAGTTAATGTTATAACTAGAGATGGCATACAACAGGTAGTTACAAGAATTAAAATAGTCTATTCGAGATGTAACAAAGTCATATACTACAATCACATATACTTATTATGTCAATAATGCTTTTAAACAATGGATGTTGTCAAGATGGAAGTAGGCAGTGTTTTTTGGCGTATTCTGGTGTTTTCGGTGTTTTTGTTGTATTCCGATGGTTTTTCGGTGTATTTCGGTGTTTTCTGGTATATTCCCTTGTGTTTCGGCATATTTCTGTGTTTTCCAGTATATTTCGGTGTTTAACGTGGCCCAACGATGACCGACTTGGTTAGCTTCGGCGCTGATCACACTTTGGGCATATGACCGAAGGCGGACTTCTTAAAGAAATATATCCCACGATCACAGTTATGAGGCAGATTGGAACCTACAAACTGAAAACTTGCAGTTTACTACTCTAGCCACTGTGCCATGACAACCCCGAGCCAGTACTCTAGACCAGTACACGAGTACGGCCATTTGGGGAGCGGCCATTAATACGGAACACATCCTATATAAGGTCAAGCAGCGGTACGTCAATGGACAGGACACATTCTTTCCGGAGGAAGAGACTTCCGCTTCCGGTATGACCATCATCAATATTGCTCCCGGACCGTCGAGGGATTAAATTTAATTTCCACGTTCGTCCGCAGTCCGGCGCAGTCCTGCAGGATTTAGGGGATGTTAGTCGGATTCTGTCACATCGGATCGACCATCTGCGACTTCGATGGAATCTGCTCGGCAACGACTGAATCCAGAGTCATAAAGTAACATGTGTAGGTTACTAGCTAAATATATAAACGGGGAAGAGTTCCTGGATCGATTGAATGTGACGACGACACTTGGAAGATTATTTTTTTCGTCGAATATTAAAATATTCTTTTTATTGTGAATGAGAAATATAAACAGTTAATTTTCTCTTCCTATAGTGTCAGTAATTTTACGTTAAGCCAACAACACGAGACAATTTGAGATTCACGTTCACGTCTCTATGTAAAAATATTTACTTATTGAGTTATTAATTAGGTGTCAATCAAATACATTTTTCTTGTTTTACCATTTCTAATCTACTTTGATTAGTTTATCTTCACCACTGAACGTCATTAGGCTCGAACTCCCCCCCCCCCAATGGAACAGGAGGTATGTTTACGTTTTATCTACGCCCCTGTTTGTATATCTAATGTCTTTATTGTGTTTATCTTTGACACTCCTTATTTCAAATACGACTCTCAATCAGAGTTCTCGCGCATATCTATATGTTCATATATCAATATCTGTATGACATCTCAGTACGTAAATTGATAGAGCGACTGGCCACAAAATTGTAACACCAGGGTTCAAATATCCGTTAAGCTCTCTCTGCGGGGAGTTTCAGCATACACACTGATTGCCTTATAAGAATAACTTTAATTATCACGTACTTAACGTATCTACGTCCCGGTGTCACCCCCCCCTCCCAGCAAATCAGTGAAGCTCACATCAAAGATGTCCTAAATGATGAGACGTCAATAAAAATCTTGTTGAAGCTTTCTGGTCGACATTCATGCTAATGGGCTGCCATCGTTGTTATAGGGTTATCCGCCAGGGGCGACACTACCGTGGTAAAGACGTTCGTCGGACGATTTGCCAGAAGACGACTTTGCCGCGAGCGTGGTTCAGATTTGTTATTTATGCAAAAGAGCTTAAATTTAACCGGGAGAGTTCTTTTGAAAAGCGGAAGGGTTGTCACATAAAATCTCTTATATTTACTGGTAGCAATTGTACATAAATAAACCTTCTTGTCGGGAGACAAGGGAGGGGGGGGGTGTTCACATTTATAAAGGGCGGAAAGTGGTAGAGAGATAAATGTTTAACGCCTAACAATAATTAATGGACAATTGTTTGGTTTAGTTAGTAAACTGATGGCTATAGTCAACTTTATGTTAGGTAATGTGAACTAGTGTATACATTGTTTTTAATCCATCCGACACTCAATTAATGAATATTTTATTTCAAAAGAGATAAATTAAAGATGCGCTGTATAAATGAATGAATGATTGAAGGTACGAATACATCAATAACCGAATGAATGAATTAATGAAAGTATGTATATTGCAATGTTCATAAGACAGTGACAATTGGGTTATATGGTTTATATAGTATTGCTTTGAAGAAAGATACAGCAATTGAAAAATAGCTATAAATAGGGCTGCTTAGATAATTAATCTAAACATTCTCACTACTGCCGTGATCTGACTTGGGTGTTCTACTTCCAAACTCCACGGCTGTAGGTGATTTGCTTTTTGTTTTTGCTTGGCGGCTTAGGGACTAGTGAGACATTACACATGTCTCAGCAAGAAAAGTCGCCAATCTGGATTCAGTCCCCTGAAGAAACGTCCAGAGTTTGAATTCACGGTTCGAGATTATCTGTGCCTGTGCCTTATAATACAGAGCTAAAACACACACACACACACGGCTCACATTCTTATTGTCTAGAACAACCAGTAATCGGAACACACAACACACTTTATTCAATATCCCATCGTCAGTGATCGTGATTTATCGAGCCCCAGACAGTTAGTTAACACGAAGTCTTTGCACGTGACTGAATCAGACTTTGACTTAAGCGGATCACTTCACAGAGCTTCCGGCTCAGCTGCGCATAAATTTTCAATTTTAGCCCAACAACTGACCCTCGGCATAATCACTCCGGGTTTTTTCTCGCCTAATTTCTGCCGAAACAGAAGAGTTAGACACCGGATTAATCGAACCTTTTTTATAGACGTCTATATATTTTTATCGTAAACAAAGTGCATGTTTCTTTTTTGTTTCTATGTTCGCAATTATTTATTGTAACTCAGGTAGTATTATGTAATGTTACAGGTGCCTCATAGGCCAATGTTGGACGGGCATTTTTATTAATGTGTCATACATTAATAAATAAATAAGTAAATATATATATATATATATATATATATATATATATATATATATATATATATATATATATATATAATTGGCTGATGGGAGGGTTATTTTGGTTGAATTAAACGTAATAAACAAAAGGTGAACCGATATTGCCGACTGGCATATCATTGCCCTAAAATCTACTTTAACTGGCTGCTGGAGTAAGTTTATGACATACGAACCCATCTTCTTCTACACAGATTGTTCCGTGTCTATCGATATAGAGATTTTTCTTGGAACATTGTCCACTTCATGAACATCTTAGTTCGGAATGTGTTGGTTCATTCTCATGCCATCTTCACCCCGTTCGATAGATAATAATACTTGCCGATATTTTACACACTCCCATTAAGTCGATCTAAAGAAGATTAACAACATTCCTTTATTATTGAAGCAATCTTTATCTCATGTCCGAATCCATTATCTGATAATTACATCATATCGTTCTTTTCATTAACAAACACCATCTTCCTCATTCCCATATTTCATTATTGTTTTTCGTTTCCTTTCGGTTTCGTTTTTATTGCTACTTTCCTCCATAATGCCGATTTATCTATCTATCTATCTATCTATCTATCTATCTATCTATCTATCTATCTATCTATCTATCTATCTATCTATCTATCTATCTATCTATAATTACATCATATCTTCTTTTCATTAACAAACACCATCTATCTATCTATCTATCTATCTATCTTTTATTTCCTCTCTATTCTCTATTTATGCTACTATCCTCCTATCTATCTATCTATCTATCTATCTATCTATCTATCTATCTATCTATCTATCTATCTATCTATCTATCTATCTATCATCTATCTATCTATCTATCTATCTATCTATCTATCTATCTATCTATCAATCAACCAATCAACCAATCTATCTATCTATCTATCTTCTTTCCTATTTTCCACTCTCTATTTCTACATCTTCATCTATCACTCTCCCACTCTCTCTCTCTCTCTCTCTCTCTCTCTCTCTCTATATTCTCTTATTTTATATATTGCTATTCTATTTCTATCTTCGTCTGTCTGTTGTCTGTCTGTCTGTCTTATCTCTCTATCCCTCCTCTCTCCATCTCCCCCAAATACCCCCTCCTCTCCTCTCTCTCTCTTCTTCTCTTTATATCTATCTATTCTATACTATATCTATCTATCTATCTATATATATATCTATCATATTATATATCTATCTCTTTCTTCTATATATATATATATATATATATATATATATTATTAAAAATATATATATATATATATATATATATATATATATATATATATATATATATATATATATATATATATATCTCTCTCTCGTCCTCTTCTCCTCTTTCTCTGTTGTGTGTGTTTTATGTTTTATATATATATATATATATATATATATATATATATATATATATATATATATATATATATATATATATATATATATATTCACTCTTTCACTCACTCACTCACTCACACACTCACTCACTCACTCTCTACTTCTCTATCTCTCTATATCTATCTTCCTCTCCCCCTCTCCCCCTCTCTCTCATCCTTACCATCTATATATAGTCTTCCTGATTCATTTCCTTTCCCTGATCCTTATCAATTGGACTGTCTGTGTTAATTACTAGATGAACGTCTTAGTTAAGTACCGAGCTGGTAATTAGACAGAGACGACTCATTAGCTGATGGTAATAGATCCCCTACACGTCGGACTCACTCTGATTAACCATCTCTATATAGCTCTAACAAACAAATCCTCAATATATAAACATTATATAATGTTAAGGCTGTTGTCGCCTTATGATCCGGTCGATGTAGAGTATATAATATATCAATCACATAATGGCGGATGGCAAGGAAGTGAAATGTATTCTCTTCCAAAACAACGATTCGGTAATTTTCCATCTTTAAGGATAGCGGTCATGGATATGATTTTAACTCTGCCAATTCTGGCTTCACAAAGGATGTGTACTTTGTAATTATATAATTTATCTTAATTGGAATATTTACTAAGCTTGCTCCAAAGGTATTATGATAGACTTGACCTGACCCATTTATCATAGTTGAAATTACTCTCATTATTATTCGACGAGGGTATGATATCCTAGAAACGGATACCTAGCTTTTGATGGCTTTATTATTAATATAAAACAATTGTTACATCTTGTTTATTATAATTGGCGCGAAACCTATTCCCATCATCTGCAAACGACGTGGATTTAGTAATTTGAAGAATATGGGTTTTTACGTCTGATATAAATAAATGAAATAACGTGACCTGTAAAACTAATCCTTGTGTATCAGAACATCCTATTTACTATCATGTTAGTTTAGTTAGTCCACATTATTCTGACCATTTTATAGGAGACAGCCTATTAACTAATTCAAAACTCTTCTCAAAGTCCAAAAAGAGAGTTAAAAGTTAAATGTTACCATATTTACAAACATTGGATTTATTTAGAGCAATATTAAAATGCTAAATTCTGTTAAAATTTCTTTTGTGATGTCTCCTATCAATTAACGTATTCCTTGAGCATTTAAATATTTCGTTTTCCAGAACCGATGTTGGCCTTTCCATATAAGGCCATTTTATTTAATGACTGTTATGAACTCGTAGTTTGATATGTTTATAAGATAGGAAAGATGTAAAATGAAATACTTTATCACGAAACATCGTTTGACTATATTTATATTATATATATATGTTTTTACAGTTGCCATCTTAATATCGTTATGACCACAACAAGATATCTGACAGACATATTTAGGTTTATTTTCTTGTCCTCTTATCTTAATCGTGATTTTATTTTTGACAAGACTTTTCCAGTTAACAAAAAAGTACCAAAACCAGTTACAGATTTCACATTTATTACAGTTTATTTATTCGGGAATGTTCGGGATAGTATCGTTATTTACACCCGTTGAGCACGTGATTGGTCAACGGCCGGTTCGTAGTTTCGACTCGATAGCCTCCCGCTTTATACCTCGCCACTTTACTGCTGAGCCATTTAATGCCATTCATCATCAAATCGCCAACCTAAGATAACGGAAATGAATGCTCTGTCGGGTTTAAGACAGGTGGTCGCTAAATGAAGGTAGTCAAAGTAGTCACGTTACTGACGCTTTCAGGTAATGTTATAATGAAAATCTTCATCGTTTTACGAATTAACAACAACAATAAGGTGTTAACACCTGTGACCAATTTATTATAACAATGATAAAGGTAAAATAAATCAAAGTTTTGATTCTTAAAGGGAGATTTCCAAATCAGATTTTCCATCTACAATAAATGATGCGATGAATAAATATGACGAGATAACAGGAAGTGAATTATGATTATAAAATAATAATAATAATAATAATAATAATAATAATAGTAATAATAATAATCTCCATTAATCACCATTTTAATTCACTAAACTGATATTACTGCAACTTGTAGAGTGGATCATGAGATGTACTCAAGTTGTGGCAGAGTAAGTACTGTTTACTTATCATCGGATAAGCTTTAGCTTCAGTGTGATAAGATGATTTGAGGACTCTAATATCCCGCCAAGATGTCTCCGATGTATTTATGTACTTTACCGTAATCCCGAAATGGAATAAAATAACTTCAATTGGCCAAATATTTCGCTGATTGACGCCCCACAGCCACTCACTCACTCACTCACTCACTCACTCACCATCTCACTCACTCACTCACTCACTCACTCACTCACTCACTCACCACTCACTCACTCACTCACTCACTCACTCACTCACTCACTCACTCACTCACTCACTCACTCACTCACTCACTCACTCACTCACTCACTCACTCACTCACTCACTCACTCACTCACTCACTCACTCACTCACTCACTCACTCACTCACTCACTCACTCACTCACTCACTCACTCACTCACCCACTCACTCACTCACTCAGCATGTTTATTATCGTGTAGGATAAGCAACTTGATATCAAACCATTATCTACCCTGACTCTACTGACTCAACGATGTACTGATTGGTTCTTCGAGCTAGTTAATGTTTGGTTAAGGAGTAACATTATAATTCATGTCTTTATTACATTATATAATTAAGTAATGATTAATGGTGTCACTAACCTACGTCATACGTCATATACTATGTCATTATAATAAGGTGTTATTGTTCTCTGGTAATCAGTTGAGCATTAGAGCAAGAAAAGTTCATTGTTGTTATTGTTATTGTTATTGTTATTACTAGTATCAGTGTTATTGTTGTTGTTATTACTGTTACCATTTGTAATTGGATTTAGTTGCATCAGAAGAAATCACTTTTTGACAGACATGTTATGGTAGCTAATACTGATATTATAGACCTCCCCCTCTCTCTGTTTATGTATGTCTGTCTGTCTGTCTGTCTCTCCTCTCTCTTTCTTCCCCTCTCTGTCTCTGTCTGTTTGACTGTCTGTCTGTCTGTATGTCTGTCTCTCCCCCCCTCTCTCTCTCTCTGTTATCTATCTATCTATCTGTCTATTATCTATCAATTTATTCACTCCCTCCTCTCTCTCTTCTTCCTCTCTTCTCTCTCATATATATATATATATATATATATATATATATATATTTTATATATATATACAGTAGCCAAGACATCAAGACAACTCTCTCTCTCTCTTATTACATATATAGTCAGAATCCGGATATCATTTATCCGACAAATCCACCTTCCGATACATTATTGGCTGTGAAGGATTTAGCTCCAGTATAAATGCCTCTTTAATCCGACAAAATCTTGTTCAGCGTTCCGACTCCGACACTTCATTTTGCCAACAAAATGTGACATTTCAAAATAAAATTACCTCGATAATCCGACAACACGAAAATGTTGCCAAACATTTCAGCTGGTGCAGTCATGCAAGATACACCGACTTGTTGTCAGTAATAGTTAATCAACCCGGACACCCGGGATAATTGTTATATCGTAACCATTTACAATCTTCCTCGACCATACACATCGACACACGATGCTTCCATTGTCTGTGGCTATCTCCTAGCCGATCATAATCATTCATGGCTAATTAAAAACACAAATGTGTAATCTTTCCATTGAGCAGATCATGAGTTAATCTTAGTTTAAATACGGAGGTATATCTTTATGATTTTAAAATGTGTGACAGAGACTACCGATATGTCACGGACTCAATATTCCGACATTCTCGTTTATCCGACACACCTTTTCGGATTAACGGATTCCGACTATATATATATATATATATATATATATATATATATATATAGAGAGAGAGAGAGAGAGCTGTCTCTTATTTTCTTAAGCTCCTTGTATGTTTATCGGACACCGGGATAATTGATATCGTAACCATTACTCTTCTGCACCATGGATGCTCATTGGGCCGAGCGACCTCCAAAGGTAATGAGGCGAAGTGAAAGACGAAACAACCTTCAGATATGCACGGAGATTCGAACACGGGTGGTAGTGATCTGTGATCCAGCACGCTACCGCTAGACCACGGAGGCGCTCCTGTTGAGTAGTGAATGTGAGTGAGTGAGTGAGTGA